>CAWLBA010000003.1:409238-566738 GCA_963854855.1 Nasturtium officinale | reverse complement strand
TGTGAAGAAGTACAAGAAGAAACATCTGAGAACTTCATAGAGCAAGATAGTGTGGATAATGCACATGAGGAAGTGGATCAGAATTTGGATGAAGAGGGAGCGGATGCTGAAGAAGGACCGGAGCCAACCATACCTCTAAGAAGAAGTACAAGACAGAGGCGACAACGTGTTTTTATGGCTACAACAATTCTGCTATGCTCCAAGGAAAGTCTAGTACGAGTAATCATCCTTGTGTGATAAGAGAGTGTCCTGAGCGTACGGCGAGCTTAGATCTCGATCCTATTGGCGACAGCACTCTCATATCACAAGGAGGAAATCACACTCAAACTAGTATTATCACATATCCCATTGAGCATTTCTGTTCCTTGGTGACATTACCCATGGAGCATGAAGTGTTTCTCACAAAAATCAGCAAGGAATACATTCCTAGCTCATATGAAGAAGCATGTGAGAGTGAAGTATGGGTGAAATCCATGGAAGAGGAAATGAAGTCCATGTAAAGGAATAATACTTGGTACTTAACCGACTTACCAAAGGATAAGAAGTCGGTTGGGAGTAGATGGGTGTATACAATTAAATACACAAGTGATGGGGAAATAGAAAGGTACAAAGAAAGGCTGGTAGTAAAAGGATATACTCAATTCTATGGGGAGGACTATACTGAAACATTTGCTCCAGTGGCTAAGCTCCATTCCATAAGAATTCTAATCTCGGTAGCTGTAAACTTGGAATGGGACTTATGGCTAATGGACGTCAAGAACGCCTTCTTTCAGGGGGATTTGGAAGAAGAAGTATATATGGATCCACCCCAAGGGTATCATAATGGAGGCAACAAAGTGTGTAGATTGAAGAAAGCAATCTATGGGCTGAAGCAATCTCCAAGAGCATGGTACCAAAGGCTAAGCGCTTGCCTCTTGAAGAAGGAGTTCATAAAATCTGAAGCGGATCATAATCTATTCACAAGACAAAGTGAAGGAGGAGTAGTGATAGTCTTGATTTATGTTGATGATCTAATCATCACAGGAAGTGACAAAGATGGAGTAGATCAAATCAAGGGACTCTTGAAGGCCAACTTTGATATAAAGGATCTAGGGGAGTTCAAGTACTTCCTAGGGATTGAGATGACACGATTTGGAGATGGAATGTTCATATCTCAAAGGAAATACGTGCTGGATCTCTTGGAATAAACCGGGAAGTTAGGATCCAAGCCGGCCAAAACTCCAATAGAAGAAGGATACCAAGATAGTCCTGAGGGGGAGCCTTTGGAGAACATTAAAAGATACCAAAGGATGGTGGGCAAACTTATCTATCTTACCATTACAAGACCTGACATCTGCTTTGCAGTAAACCGTGTGAGCCAGCATATGCAAAAGCCAACCTCACAACATTGGAACATGATTGAGAGGTTGCTAAGGTACCTAAAGAATAGCCCTGGAAAAGGAGTATGGATGCATGTTAATGGGAACACAAAGGTCCAAGGTTATTGTGATGCGGATTGGGCTGGAGATAAAAAGGATAGAAAGTCCACATCTGGTTTTTGCACATTTGTGGGAGAAAATCTAGTAACTTGGAGGAGCAAAAAACAGAAGGTCATAGCCTTATCAAGTACTGAAGCAGAGTACAGAGCCATGAAAGAATTGACAAAGGAGTTGATATGGATAAAAGCGCTTCTAAAAGACCTTGGAATCCAGGGAGATGAAGAAATGCTATTGTATTGTGATAATCAAGCTGCAATGCATATAGCATCAAATCCGGTATTTCATGAAAGAACCAAGCACATAGAAGTTGATTGCCACTTTGTGAGAGGGAAGATACAAGAAGGAATTATCAAAACCGCCTTTGTAGCAAGCAAGGATCAATTAGCTGATATCTTCACTAAGGCAACTTCAACTATTACTTGTGATCGCATTCATGGCAAGATCGGCCTTAAGGATCTCCACCGACCAATCTTGAGGGGGAGTGTTGAAATATGTGATCTCAAGAAGAAGAATTCAAACACAAGAGAAGGAGGGAAAAGGAGAAAACTAGTTGAAAAGGAACTAGAAGGAGAACAAGTTAAGAAGGAACTAGAAGAAACGGAAGCTATTGGATCTCAACTAGATGATCTAACTAAACTAAGTAAGGAAGCAAGGAGAGGTATGGGCACAAGCATGGGGTGCCAGAGAGAGGCATGGAGCGCAATACTGTTGGAGTAGGTGAGCTGCTCCCTCCTCTCTTCTTCACGCAAAACTTCTCTTCTCTTCTTCCTTCTTCACACCATTCTTCTCTTCTTCTGCACCTCCTCTTATTCAAAGTCTATAAATATATGTGTAACCTCTTGTAAAGATTTGTAATGACTAAGAGAATAAAATACATACAAACTTTCATAATCTCTTGCTATTCTCACTCTTAGTCTCTAAACATTCTTCAATCTCTTTAAACTTATAATTTCAACATGAGTAACGCGTAAGAACCTGTTAACGGATAAAAGATTAGATGAGAAGTTAGGCATGTATAATGCTTTTGTTTCCCTCTTAAAAATCTCTAACTCTCCTATCCCTTTAATTGGAACTGAGCTTCCATTGGCTACTTGTACACATCCATGGCACGGTTCAAGATTCTTTAACATATCTTGATCCTTGATCATGTGATGAGAAGCCCCTGAATCCACAATGATTCTAGTCTTCTTTATGGGTGTTTTAGAGCTGAAAAAACTCTTACCCGAATCTGTGAGTTTGGCTAGGCTCTTGATGAGAGCTTCAAACTCAGACCTTCTAACCAGTTCTTCAACAGGTTGTGCAATTCCCGTGAAGGCTCTAGGTCCATTCCCATTCTCCCTTAGCCGCTTAGGCCTCAAGTGTGGATGGAGGGTCCAACACTTCTCCTTAGTGTGTCCTTTCATCTTGCAATGCTCACACTCCAACGTCCTCTTGTCTCCAAATGTGAGATTCTTTCTTGCAAGATGTGCAGCTTCACTTGGTGCACGAAACAGGTCTCTAGACCCTTCTTCCCTTTGTATCATACCACATACTCCGCTAGACTTGGCAGATTCTCAAATCGAAGTATATGCTTGATAAGATCCTTGTATGATGCATTAAGTGCCAAGAGAAGCCCAAACACTTGATCTTGGTCACGCCTTTCTCCTAACTCCTTGGGATCTATAGTGTGTGGCCTCAAGATCTCCAACTCGGCCCATAAGCTTCTATACTCCCCAAACATTTCCTTGAATGACTTTTCCTCTTGTTGGAGCTCATTCAATGCCCTTTTCACCTCAAATATCCTTGATATGTTTGAGATATTTCCATATACTCCTTTGAGTATATCCCAAAGTTCCTTGGCGGTATCCGCATATGAGTAAGCCGCCAAGATAGTTGGTTCTAGTGAGCTTTGGAGAACAGAAAGAGTGTATTGTTCTTCTTGCTCTTCCTTAGCTTCCTCCTTCTCATTTCTCACTGCCGCTTCTGTTCCTTCTTTTGGCTCAACATATTGCCAAAGTCCTCGGCCTCTAAGAGTAGTTTTGGTGGTTTTTGCCCAAAGGAGATAGTTGTTTCCCTTGAGCATAACCGAGATTGTTACCCTATTTGATGAGGCCCAAGCCACATCCGATCCGGAGGATAACCAGCTGGACGATACCGGGACAGACACGGACGAAAGCCAAGGAGCATTGCCTGATATGCCGGTTTCAGTCATTGACCGCGAGCACTCGAGACCATACCAAACAAGGATGAACCTAGTGATTGCCCAAGGCTTGAAGAAAGGCAGATGGCAACAACACAAGCTGGCAACATCGGCAAGTGCCAAGGACCAAGTCCTTAGCGTTTTCACCTTGATACGGTGAAAATGCCCCACTAAAGTCGTTTGGGAAAGGAACACTCTTTTTCCCCTGATTGGGTTTTATCCCTAAGAGGTTTTCCCATCAAGGTTTTTAACGAGGTTCACGACCCGGACGCATTGGGACCGAACCGATCATCACCTTGCCCATCTATGGTTCGTGTGGTTTTCACTCGGTCCTAAATTCTATCCTTTCTTTTTTCATGTTTTTACCGCTTTACCAAAGGACTTTAAGTTACTGATTTACGGGTATGTAAAACACCCAAGGGCACGCTGGTCCTTTGTAAGGGTTTGATGCCCTAACTATTCCGCCTATATAAAGGCATGTAACCTCGCCCTTTGAAGGCAGATTTGAATGAATGCATTTAGCGTAAAGCTTGCTCTCGAATCTCAAGTAGTTTAAACATCGTTGTCCTTGAAGCTCGGCTCGGACTTTGATCAGTCGTATCACGGCGCTGTCCAAACACCGTGTGGCCGGTTTTTGATCCATTTTACCGTTCCATCCTTCCATTATCACTTCGCTCCATTTTCCCACCATCAATCGCCTTTTACCTCCCCTGTTCATCTCTATCTTCGTTTCCATCTAACCATCCCACCGTTCAACTTCCGCCAAACCTCGTTTCGATATCGCCCAATACCATACCGCTATTATCTTTGCATCGCCGAAGGACCCGTACCGCGTCCCTCGACCCCAGCCGAGATACCGTACCGGTACCTGTACAACCGATCCCATCCCCGGTCCCGTCCCGTCTAGCCTGATTCTGAAGCCAACGTTCCTGGAGCGTATCACTATTAGTCTTCATTTTCTAGTAATAATACACAATCTTAGTCCTTTCACAACTTGAAGATCCTATGATCTCAAGGATATTAATCTCAGAGTGAATAGAACTAAGGAAGGTGTATTGTTATAGATTAGAAGCCTTGTAGAGTATTAGAGGAATCAAGAAGAGGATAAGCGGTTTAGTAGATAACCCGCTATGATACCATGTTGAAATTATAAGTTTAAAGAGATTGAAGAATGTTTAGGGAATAAGAGTGAGAATAGCAAGAGATTATGAAAGTTTGTATGTATTTTATTCTCTTAGTCATACATTTCTTTACAAGAGGTTACACATATATTTATAGACTTTGAATAAGAGGAGGCGCAGAAGAAGAGAAGAATGGCGTGAAGAAGGAAGAAGAGAAGAGAGGTTTTGCGTGAAGAAGAGAGGAGGGAGCAGCTCACCTACTCCAACAGTATTGCGCTCCATGCCTCTCTCTGGCGCCCCATGCTTGTGCCCATACCTCTCCTTGCTTCCTTACTTAGTTTAGTTAGATCATCTAGTTGAGATCCAACAGTTTCCTTTTCTTCTAGTTCCTTCTTAACTTGTTCTCCTTCTAGTTCCTTTTCAACTAGTTTTCTCCTTTTCCCTCCTTCTCTTGTGTTTGAATTCTTCTTCTTGAGATCACATATTTCAACATGCCAAACTTACTCTCCCCACCACTAAACACCCCCATCCCTATAAACTCAAGTGGTTAATCAATAAGTCCCTAATTCAAGTTAATGAACAAGTTATGATTCCGTTTAGTATCGGTCAATACAAGGATCAAGTCCTTTGTGATGTGGTCCCAATGCAAGCTAGCCACGTCCTTCTTGGGCGTCCATGGCAGTTTGACAAGGATGCCACTCATAGTGGCCGAACTAACCTTTACTCCTTCACTCATGACCACAAACGGATTAGTCTTGCTCCTCTTAAACCTCATGAGGTGAACGAGTTGCAGCATAAACTATCCCAGGATCCTAACGCCAAGTCCAACTTCCTCATCAACACTAGTGTTGTAAGGAAGTCCTTGAGCCAGGATATCCCTGTGGTGCTAATGGTCTTCAAGGATGTGCAGGATACAGGTACTAATGAGCTCCCCATACCAGAGAAGGTTGGCGGAATCATTGGGCAGTACTAGGACGTGTTTCCGGAGGAGATCCCGGATGGATTGTCCCCTCTTCGAGGCATAGAACACCAAATCGACTTCATACCTGGTGCTCCACTGCCAAACCGTCCAGCTTACCAAGTGAACCCAGAAGAGGCCCGCGAGCTAGAAAACCAAGTACAAGAACTGATGAACAAAGGTTACGTGAGAGAAAGTTTAAGTCCTTGCGCCATGCCAGTTCTCCTAGTACCAAAGAAAGATGGAACTTGGAGGATGTGCATTGATTGCCGAGCCATCAACAACATCACCATGAAGTATAGACAACCAATACCCCAGCTTGATGACATGCTGGATGAACTTAGCGGATCAGAGGTCTTCTCCAAGATCGATCTTAAAAGTGGCTATCACCAAGTTCGAATGAAGGAAGGCGATGAATGGAAGACTGCCTTCAAAACCATGCAAGGTCTCTATGAATGGCTTGTGATGCCCTTTGGATTGTCTAACGCCCCATCAACCTTCATGCGGCTCATGAACCATACCCTTTGGCCCTACATCAACAAGTTTGTTGTAGTTTACTTTGATGACATTTTAGTTTACTCCCGGAACATTGAGGATCATTTAGGGCATTTGAAATTGGTTTTGGACACACTTCAGAAAGAAGGCCTATTTGCCAACTTGAAGAAGTGTGTGTTCTGTGCTAACGAGTTAGTCTTTCTAGGTTTTGTTGTGAGTTCTCAGGGTCTCAAGGTGGATAATGAGAAGGTTAAGGCCATAGAAGAATGGCCCGTCCCAACTAACACCAGCCAGATCCGGAGCTTCCATGAATTGGCTAGCTTCTACCACCATTTTGTAAAGGATTTCAGTTCTATTGCCGCGCCCTTGACCGCCATTCTTAAGAAGGCCGAGACCTTCAAATGGGGTTCAGAACAGACTAAAGCATTTGAAGAACTATAGAAGAGACTGACCGAAGCCCCACTTCTGGCCTTGCCTGATTTCAAAAGGACCTTTGAGGTCGAATATGATGCATCCGGGGTCGGCATAGGCGCCGTCGGTAGCCTACTTCAGTGAAAAGCTAGAAGGAGCCACACTCAACTATCCAACCTATGACAAGGAGCTGTACGCCTTGGTGAGGGCCTTAGAAGAATGGCAACACTACCTCCTTGCCAAGGAGTTTGTCATCCATACCGATCATGAGACGCTCAAACATCTAAGGGGCCAAACCAACCTCAAAAGAAGGCATGCCAAATGGTTGGAGTATATAGAAACCTTTCCCTACAGCATCAAGTACAAGAAAGGCAAGGAAAATATCATGGCTGATGCCCTGTCGAGGCCCATACTCTGATCACCACTGGTTGAAGCCAAAGTCCTTGGCTTTGAAGGAATCAAGGACCAATATCCCACGGATCCCGAGTTGGGTGATAAGTACCTCAACCGAGGTAAAGGCGAGTACAAGGAATACTACACTCATGAAGGTTTTCTATTCAAGGGAAAACGGCTCTGCGTTCCCAACGGCTCCATCCGTGACCTCTTAATCCAAGAAGCACATGGAGGAGGGCTCATGGGGCACTTTGGTATCCAGAAAACATTGGCAGTACTGAGAGGCCACTTCTATTGGCCTAAGATGAAGCGGATGGTGGAGAGATTCTGTGCACGTTGCATTGCCTGCCGAGTAGCCAAGTCCAGATCCCAGCCGCACGGCCTATACATGCCATTACCCATACCAACCGAACCTTGGGTCGACCTATCCATGGACTACATCATGGGAATGCCCGTGCTTGACGGCAACGACTCCATCATGGTAATGGTCGACCGCTCCTCCAAGATGGCCCATTTAATTCCTTGTTCCAAGACCTTGGACGCCCCCAAAATGGCTGATACCTTCTTCAAGGAGATCGTCCGGCTGCATGGAATCCCAAGAACCATTGTTTCCGATCGAGAGCATCGGTTCCTTGCCCACTTTTGGAAGACTTTATGGAGAAAATTTGGAACCAAGCTGCTATATTCTACCACCTGTCATCCGCAAACTGATGGACAGACCGAAGTCGTCAACAGAACCTTGGGAGCGCTACTAAGGGCTGTGCTAAATCGCAATAAGCACACATGGTTACAATGCCTACCTTATGTGGAATTTGCTTACAACCACTCCGTCCACTCTGCGACCAAGGCATCACCGTTCGAAATTGTTAATGGGTTTAACTCCCTTACCCCGCTTGACCTATTGCCCTTGCCGGCCGAAGATAAAGACAGCATGCTGGGCACCAACAAGGCCAGGTTCATCAAGGAATTACACCAAAAGGTCCGGGAAAACATAAAGAGGAGGACAGAGCTATATGCCAAGCAAGCTAACAAACATCGGAGAAGAGCTTCTTATGAAGTAGGCGATTGGGTTTGGTTGCACTTCCGGCCAGAACGGTTTCCCAAGCACCGGAAGGACAAGCTTGCCCCAAGAGGGGATGGGCCGTTCCGCATCCTCGAAAAGATCAACGACAATGCCTACCGTCTCGAACTTCCTGGTAAGAATAAGGTTTCACCCTCCTTCAATGTTACTGACTTAGCCCCTTTTCTTGCAGAAGACGAAACAGTTTTGAGGACAAAACCTTTAGAAGAGGGAAGGGATGATAAGAACCCATATACCGGAGAACCAGCCGCTACGGCATCAAGTCAAGATAGGTAACACCAACCACGATCGTACCGCGGTCCAGGCCGAGGTTCCGTCTGGCATAGGGTATCATCCCGGGCCACATGGCATTATGGAACCAGTTCGTCCCATCTCAACCTTAGGCCGCATACTTCATCAAGAGCAGACAATTCCTACCGTCCAGCCCGGCAACATCAAGCGGACCAAGGCCAAACGCTATAGGACCCTTTTCAACGCCTACCTTCAAGATGCTTTGGATCGAGGAATCTATGGGCAATGGACGGTGAATCCAGACCCACAACAAAGCGATCAGCAGGACACAAGTGAAGCTATCTTCACTGTCCTTACCATCACTTGGTAAGGACCTCATCAAGATGCCAAGAGAATTGTACTCTTTTTCCCCATTTGGGTTTATCCCAAAGAGGTTTACCGGATGGGTTTTTAATGAGGCAAATAGACTTGGTGCATCATTACCGGATCGGTTGGACTTAATCAACACGGCAATGATCTTATCTAATAAAGGCCCAACACATTTGCCTTCCTTTTTCCCTTTACTTAACTCGCTTTAGTTTGTTTTCCTTTTAGCCCAAATTGCGCTTGTCTTTAAGCATTGGGCCTTATCCTTTTTGTGAACCTCTAAACCCTACCTGGCAGCCTATTTAAAGGGCTGAACCCCACTTGTAATGGGAGACTAGTTTTTGATTATTGAATGCATTATTGCTTCTTGTTTCTTTCTTAGTTCTTCAAGTAGTTGCTGTTGAATGAACCACCGAGTGAGCTCTTCCGAGTTGTTGCTAGGAACTCGTTCCCCGGTGCTGAATCGTGAGGCATTTCCCTTGCTTTTCAACCCCTTTCTATCTTGTTTACTCCTTTAGTTGTTTCTAGGTCGAGTCAATCCTTAGAAGTAGCTTAAGCTTGTGAACGAACCTCCTTTGAGCTCTTCTTGAGTCTTGACTCGGAACTCGCCCAAGGAGTTGTATCGTGAGGCTTCACCTCCTTACTTGCCACCTCTATACCCCTTTTGTCCCTCTTAGAAACCTTAGGGTCGAGTCAATCCCCTTCGTCTAGCCTTTCATCCGCTTAACACTTGCTATTGCGCTTCACCAACCATATCGATCTCCTTGCGGGTCAAACCGCCTAGTTGGAGCATATCAGACAGTGCTGAGTGGAAGGGCCATCGCTCAATGGATAAAAGTTACTCTAGGCATAACAGGCTGATCTTCCCTAAGAGCTCACATCGACGGGAAGGTTTGGTACCTCGATGTTGGCTCTTCGCCACCTGGGGCTGTAGTATGTTCCAAGGGTTGGGCTGTTCGCCCATTAAAGCAGTACGTGAGCTGGGTTCAGAACGTCGTCAGACAGTTTGGTCCATATCCGGTGTGGGCGTTAGAGCATTGAGAGGACCTTTCCCTAGTATGAGAGGACCGGGAAGGACGCACCTCTGGTGTACCAGTTATCGTGCCCACGGTAAACGCTGGGTAGCCAAGTGCGGAGCGGATAACTGCTGAAAGCATCTAAGTAGTAAGCCCACCCCAAGATGAGTGCTCTCCTATTCCGACATCCCCAGAGCCTCCGGTAGCACAGCCAAGACAGCAATGGTTTCTCCGCCCCTGCGGGGATGGAATGACAGAAGTTTTGAGAATCCAAGAGAAGGTCACGGCGAGACGAGCCGTTTATCATTACCATAGGTGTCAAGTGGAAGTGCAGTGATCTATGCAGCTGAGGCATCCTAACAGACCGGTAGACTTGAACCTTGTTCCTACATGACCTGATCAATTCGATCAGGCACTTGCCATCTTTTTCATAGTTCAACTCTTTGACAACACGAAAAAACTGTTGTTCAACTCTTTGACAACATGAAAAAAACTAAAATTCTGCCCTTCTATCCAAAGGATGGAGGGGCGGAGGCCTTTGGTGTCCACTCCAGTCAAGAATTGGAGTCTCACAATCACTAGCCAATATGCTTTTCTCGCATGCCTTTCTTCATTCATGGTTCGATATTCTGGTGTCCTAGGCATAGAGAAGCAACACCAATCCATCCCGAACTTGGTGGTTAAACTCTACTGCGGTGACGATACTGTAGGGGAGGTCCTACGGAAAAATAGCTCGACACAGGATGATGAAAAGCTTAACACCTCTCATTCTTATCACTTTTTCATATTGAAAAAATGAAAAGGTTATCTTATTCAGAACCCCAATTCTGAAATCCCTTCTAGAGTTCAATTCCCGTTCTCAACCCATGACCAATAAGAACTATAACTTTCCTTCATAACCCAGGAACTTCTTCGTAGTGGCTCCGTTCCTTGCCTCATTTCATAGGGAACCTCAAAGCAGCTCTATTTCATTATATTCCATCCATATCCGAATTCCATTCATTTAATATCCCTTTGGTGTCATTGACATAAGAGATGTTATTTCTAGTCTATCTCTTTCTATTTCTATATATGGAAAGTTGCAAAATCATCATATAATAATCCAAAAATTGAAATAGAAAAGAAAAAGGGAGGTTTGTGATGGTTTTTCAATCTTTTATACTAGGTAATCTAGTATCCTTATGCATGAAGATAATCAATTCGGTCGTTGTGGTCGGACTCTATTATGGATTTCTGAACACATTCTCCATAGGGCCCTCTTATCTCTTCCTTCTCCGAGCTCGGGTTATGGACGAAGGAGAAGAAGGAACCGAGAAGAAAGTATCAGCAACAACAGGTTTTATTGCGGGACAGCTCATGATGTTCATATCCATCTATTATGCGCCTCTGCATTTAGCATTGGGTAGACCTCATATAATAACTGTCCTAGCTCTACCGTATCTTTTGTTTCATTTCTTCTGGAACAATCACAAACACTTTTTTGATTATGGATCTACTACCAGAATTGAAATGCGTAATCTTCATTCAATGTGTATTCCTGAATAATCTCATTTTTCAATTATTCAACCATTTCATTTTACCAAGTTCAATGTTAGCCCGATTAGTCAACATTTATATGTTTCGATGCAACAACAAGATGTTATTTGTAACAAGTAGTTTTGTTGGTTGGTTAATTGGTCACATTTTATTCATGAAATGGGTTGGATTGGTATTAGTCTGGATACAGCAAAATAATTCTATTAGGTCTAATGTACTTATTAGATCTAATAAGTATAAGTTCCTTGTGTCAGAAATGAGAATTTCTATGGCTCGAATCTTTAGTATTCTCTTATTTATTACCTGTGTCTACTATTTAGGCAGAATACCATCACCCATTTTTACTAAAAAAACTAAAAGGAACCTCAGAAACGGGTGGGACTAAACAGGACCAAGAGGTATCCACCAAAGAAGCTCCTTTTCCATCTCTTTTTCGGAAGAAAGGGAGGATCTGGAAAAAATCGATGAAATGGGAGAAATCCGAGTGAATGGAAAAGACAAAATTAATAAGGGTGATGAATTCCACGTTCGAACATACTATAACTATAAAACTGTTTCTGAAAATCTAGATGGAAATAAAGAAAATTCGAATTTAGAATTTTTCAAAAAAAAAAGAGGATCATTTTTTATGGTTTGAAAAACCTTTTGTAACTCTACTTTTGTAAAAAAAATCAATACATAGGACAAATACAAGAACAGATAAGAAGAGATGCGACTTCCACCTATATATTTTGTTACTTCTCCGACAAAGAAACTTGTAATACCTACCCCATTTGTAATCTTCTTATACTTTCAATTAAAGTTGTTTTTAAAAAGCATCTATGTAACCACGATTATATGACCAATTATATAAAAAAATTATTAGTTTTTCCCAACGAATTCATTTAGAATTCAATTTTTGAAACGAATTAAGTAAGGTTAAATTTAATAAAGATGAATAAAAAGGCTTATATAAATAGTATGCTATAAATATTCCAAAAAGCTATACTAACTGAAAAGTTGCATTTCTCAAAAATTCATACCAATCTACAAAACTTTCTGAATTTTTATGCAAAAGGTTTATCGATGGTGTGAATAATTTTGATAATATATCAAATTCTAGGACTTCTTGATTAAAAGGAATTCCGATGGCTCCAATAAACAAAGTAAATAAAAGCAATACAAGCATCGGAAATAGAATAGTATTGTCTGATTCGTGGGGATAATAGAAAGTTCTTGGATCAAGTCCAAAATTTTCAACAGTAATAAAAGTTTGATTTCTTACATTATTACTAATTTTATATGTTTTCTTACAAAAAAAGAAGCTCTTTTCGTATTATTCATTGTTAATAAAGGTACTAACCCAAAATTTCTATTTTTACTTCTTCTTTACCCCATAAAGAGATTGAATAGACGGAGCTGCTTTTTTCCACTGTAATTTATAAAATAAGTGTTTAAATTTCCTTCAAAAGTAAGTAAATAAATCCGAAACATATAAAATGCGGTTAATCCCGCTGTTGAAAAAGCTATTATTGCAAAAATTGGCGAAAACAACAAACTGTCATTAAGAATTTCATCTTAAGACCAAAAACAAGCAGGGGGGGGGGGGGGGAATACCACAAAGAGAAAGGGTTCCTACTAAAAAGGCTATTTTTGTAATCGGGACATGTTTTGTCAAACCACCTATAAGAATCATATTCTAACTTTTATCGTGAGAATATCCAACTATAGCTTCCATTGAATGAATAATGGATCCAGATCCTAAAAACAACAAAGCTTTTGAATAAGCATGAGTAATCAAATTAAATAAAGCGGATCGATAAGACCCCATACCTAGAGCTAACATCATATAACCAGTTGAGACATTGTAGAACTCCATGTATGGTAGGCTTTGGAGCCAGTTGGCTTGGTTAGAATTGATGGCCATCCAGAGCAAAGATCCCAAGGTCCGGTTGACTACTTCGGTCTGTCCGTCTGTCTGCGGGTGGGCTGCTGTAGAGAAGAGTAGTTTTGTCCCCATGCGTTTCCACAAGGATCTCCAGAAGTGACTGAGGAAATTGGGATCCCGGTCGGAGACAATGGTTTGGGGCAAACCGTGTAGCTTCATGATGTCTCTGAAAAAGAGATCAGCTATGGCGGTAGCATCCCATGCCTTGGAGCAAGGCATAACATGGGCCATCTTAGAGAATCGGTTGACCACCACCATTACAGAGTCCTTACGTTTGATTTGGGGCAGTCCCAAGAGAAAATCCATTGACAGATCGACCCATGGAGAGGTCAGGATAGGCAGGGGCATGTATAGGCCATACGGGTGGGCCTTGGTCTTGGCGTGCCTGCAGGCCAAACATCTTGCACAGAAAGCATCGACCATACTCCTAATCTTGGGGCAATAGAAATGAATCCATAGCATATCCAGGGTCTTATGCGTCCCAAAGTGTCCCATCAACCCGCCACTATGGGCTTCTTGAGTGAGGAGTTCCCAGACTTATCCTTCCGGGATGCATAGCCGCCTGTCTTTGAAAAGGAATCCTATTAGGATGTGGAAATCCTTGTAAGATTCTTTACCGTGTCCGGCATAAGGAGCCTTCAGGCTGGGATCATCTCGATACTGGTCCTTGAGGTGGGAGAACCCAAGGATCTTGGCCTCGATCGTGGTGATGAGGGTCTTTCACCAGGACAGGGCGTCGGCCACCACGTTTTCTTTCCCTTTCTTATATTTGATGGCATAAGGGAACATTTTGATGAACTCGAGCCACTTGGCATGTCGCCTTTTCAAATTGGTTTGGCCCTGAAGATGTTTTAAGGTTTCATGATCCGAGTGGATAAGGTATTCCTTAGAGTGGAGGTAGTGTTGCCAGGTCTCAAGGGCTCGGACCAACGCGTAGAGCTCCTTGTCGTAGGTGGGGTAGTTGAGCATGGCTCCACTGAGCTTCTCACTAAAGTAGGCAATGGGTCATCCCCCTTGTGTCAGCATGGCTCCAATGCCTATGTCGGAGGCATCACATTCGATCTCGAAGGTTTTGCTAAAGTCGGGCAAGGCCAGCAATGGGGCTCGAGTGAGCCGGTCTTTGAGTTCATGGAAGGTCTTTTCTTGGGGTTCTTCCCAAGTGAAACCAGTTGACTTCTTGACTAGAGCCATCAGGGGAGCGGCAATGGAGCTGAAATCTCGAACGAATTGCCGGTAGAAGCTGGCCAGGCCATGGAAACTTCAAACTTGGCTGACGTTGGTTGGGTTGGCCATTCCTGGATGGCCCGGATCTTTTCTTGATCCACCTTCAGACCGTGTCCGCTAATAACAAAGCCCTAGAAGATCAGCTCCTTAGCACTGAAGGTGCACTTCACCATGTTGGCGTATAGTTCTTCCTACTGAAGGGTTTGTAGAACAACATCCAAGTGGAACGCATGCTCGGCCAGGGTCTTGCTGTAGATGAGGATGTCGTCAAAGTAGACAACCACAAACTTGTTAATGAAAGCCCGGAGAGCATGGTTCGTCAATCGCGTGAAGGTGGAGGGGCGTTGGATAGGCCGAAAGGCATGACGAGCCATTCGTATAGTCCTTGCTTGGTCTTTAAGGCAGTCTTCTATTCATCACCTTCTCTCATATGGACCTGATGGTATCCGCTCTTGAGGTCGACTTTGGAGAAGATGGATGCGCCACTAAGTTCGTCCAACATGTCGTCCAAGCAGGGAATGAAGAACTTTGAGTTTGAAGATGATAGAGAATGAAGAAGAAGATGATGGAAAATGGCGAGATAAAGAGGGAGAGTTTCTGAATTCTTATCTTCTTATTCTCACTTATTCAACCAATACAATGCACAAGTATATATAGAGTTTACAAGTACAAGCTAAGGAAAACATATCTAAGGAAGATGAAGAGAAGAGGCGTGGAGAGGAAGAGAAGAGGTGTGATGTGTTGAAATTAAGAGTATGGAGGCTTAGGGATTGTTGAGAGAGTGATAGTTGTGGCGTGAGAATGATTAAGGAGTTTGAGGTTTGGATACTTGGAGAATGTTTAGGATGAAGATGGTGGCGTGAGTATTGATGTAATGAGGGATTATTGTTTGAGAATGATGATAAGAATGAGAATGATAATGGTTGATGAAATAAGATGAACTAAGGAGAAGCATGGCGCCAGAGAGCTAAGGCTCCACCGGCGCCTTTAGGGAGATAATCAAAGCTTTCTTTTACTCTTTTAATCTTCTTATTCTCTTATTCACAACTCTTTTTTTACATTAAGTTTACACAGATATTTATAGAGAAGAGGTTACAAACAACAAGAGAAGAAGGAAGAAGAAGCGTGAAGGATAAAGGAGAGAAGAAAGAAATTGGCGCCAAGAGGAGAGAAGGGAGCAGCTCACTGTTTGCCTCCTGTTCATGCTGCGCCCATACCTTGCTGCTGACACCTCCATGCTTGTGTCCATGCCCCTCTCTGGCGCCCCATGCTCTCCTTTGCTTCCTCTTTTCCACTTAGTTAGTCTTCTAGTTAGTATGTAACAGCTTCCATTGTTCTAGTTACATCCTAACCAAGACTTCTTCTAGTTCTTTGTGAACTAGGTTTCCTTTCCCTCTTCCTCTTGTGTTTGAATTTTTCTATCATAGAGATCACATATTTCAACACTCCCCCTCAAGATTGGTCGGTAGGTTTCCTTAAGGCTTTGTTTTCTGTAAGCTTCACTCGGATCATGTCTCATCAGGCTTCTTGTCTCAAACTTAATCTTGACTTCAAGCTCCTCGGATGACATCGTCTAGCTCATGGAATACTCACATTGTCATTAGTATACTCTATCCGTTGGACGCCACTTCCCACTGCTTCTCGGATCACCACACCTAATAAGGTCTGAAAGGTGGTTTCTCCTTCAGTTTTCTTACAACATCATCCATAGCTACTCGTATGTGTCTCCCGGCTTTCTATCGCCATCGTCTCCTCATACGGTGCTTGGAGTTCCTTGTTGCCTTGTTTACCGTTCCACAGCCTCCTAGGTGAACGCCTCTTGGTCTGAGCTTCACACTCCATCTATCAAGATCAATCTTGGCTTCAACCCTTCATAGATTTGATCTTGATTCTTCAAAGAGCCATCCGCTCTAATCCCACTTATCATAAGACTCTCCCGGCTTCCTCTCGGAATGCCGCACCTATCCATGGTACAATAGGATAGTCCTCTTCTTCTTGGACCATCACCTAACTTGGTGCTTCAACGGTCTTCTTCAACACTCCCCCTTAAGCTTGGTTCAAGTATGGGAAGAACCAAACTTGACAAGGAAGACCGTTGCATAATTTGGAGCTCATCACTTCTTCAACACTTCCCTTCAAGACTAGCCCGTTGCCATGGGACCACTCTTGCAAAGGAAAGAGCACTAAGCTTGATTATGCCAATGATGCCGCCTCCTCTTGGACTATCTATCCCCCTTGCCAATTAAGACAAGCTTTCGTCTGCTAGCCATTTTGGATTAGGCCGCAAAGGACATCATCTACCTCCACATAACACCACCATGAATAGCTTGCTTGAGCCTATACACACTTCTTCTTGTAGATTGCTCCGCTTGGATCGCCACATGGTTGAGTATGATCACCACTCTCTCAAGACCTCCTGGATCAAGTGGTTCGGCCTCAAGAGAGGATGAAGACCATGTGGAAGAATATGACCCTCCATAAACCATTTAATCAATACCTTGGAGCAACTACTTCTTGGACCATCTGAATCTTCCGCTTGTTGAAAGATTCACCAATGAAAGATAGCATTAGCCTATGAGATTGGTTTTGGAAGTCATGACCTTCTTGGAAATGAGTCTTGCAGAGTTTGATTCGCCTGTTACTGAGGCTGAGAATTCGCCAAGAGCTTCACTGAGTCGCTGTTGCTCTTCTTCTTCTCAGAGCAATAATCGCTCTTAACCTCTTCCTCTGAGGTTTCACCTCTCTCAGCAGCCTTACTCTTCTCCTCCTTAACGATTGAAGTTACAAGCGAATGTGAGTTTCCAATCACCATAACTGGAATCAAACTCTCAAGAATCACAACACAAGCCCATCCAAAAACATTGCTTACTATCTCTTCACCGCTTCTTTTCCACAATTGATTTTTCTCTTATCAACTGTGTTTCTTTGATCAAAAATTATTGACCACTTCCTTTTCTTTGCAGGAAACATCTCAGCCTTGTGCTTCATCTCTGTTTCATGCAAGTCTTCTACGTGAACTCCTCTTGTCACGTCTCTTCCGCAAGTCTCTTCCGGGTTAAAGATGTGAACTCCTCTTGTCACTTCTCTTCCGCAAGTCTCTTCCGGGATTCAACCTTCTTCAGCTTCCTCTTTCTAAGGTAAGCTTCTCCTTTTCTCCAAGTTTTACTATGAGCTGTCTCATATTTTTCTTGAAGTCTTATGTGAACTAGATTCACACTTTCTTTGACTGTTTTTTGTACAGCCGGTTTAATGCTTCCTCTTCTTTCTTGCTGGATGTCTTCATTTGACCACCAGCCACTTCACTTCCTGTTCAATGATTTGTTTTCACTTGGAGCTTGCTTGGATCACCACTTAAGGTCACCACCCAGCCTTCTCCTCTTCTAAACCATCACGCCAAAAAGACACTCTTCATCTTCTAGATGCCTTATTTCCCACGCCATACATGCCAAAAACCATCATGCCATGACAAGCTTCTTCATGGATGAATGATTCTAAAAATCCTCTGGATCTTGTTTCCAAAGAGGTTCACCAAGGAATTGATATTGATACATGTTGAAATATGTGATCTCTATGATAGAAGAATTCAAATCTAAGAGAAGGAGGGAAAGGAAACCTAGTTCACAAGGAACTAGAAGAAGTCTTGGTTAGGATGTAACTAGAAGAAAGGAAGCTGTTACATACTAACTAGAAGACTAACTAAGTGGAAAAGAGGAAGCAAAGGAGAGCATGGGGCGCCAGAACCAGGGCATGGGCACAAACATGGAGGCGTCAGCAGCAGGGTATGGGCGCAGCTTGAACAGGAGTCAAACAGTGAGCTGCTCCCTTCCCTCCTCTCTTCTTCATGCAAACTCCTCTCTTCTCTCCTTCCTTCTTCACGCCTCTTCTCTTCTTCTCTATGTAAAAACTCTATAAATATACATGTAATGTGATGTAAAGAGTGTTGTGAATAAGAGAATAAGAAGATTAAAAGAGTAAAAGGAAGCTTTGATTATCTCCCTAAAGGCGCCGGTGGAGCCTTAGCTCTCCGGCGCCATGCTTCTCCTTAGTTCATCTTATTTCATCAACCATTATCATTCTCATTCTCATCATCATTCTTATCATCATTCTCAAACAATAATCCCTCATTACATCAATACTCACGCCACCATCTTTATCCTAAACATTCTCCAAGTATCCAAACCTCAAACTCCTTATCATTCTCACGCCACAACTATCACTCTCTCAACTATCCCTAAGCCTCCATACTCTTAATTTCAACATGGTATCAGAGCAAGTTGAGTGATCTAGCGCCTAATCTCTTGTTATTCTTCTAGCTCTCTACAAAGTCTTCTAATCTATAACCATACACTTTCTTAGTTCTATTCACTCAGATTAATATCCTTGAGATCATAAGATCTTCAAGTTGTGAAAGGACTAAGGGTGTGTATTGTTACTAGAAAATGATGACAAATTGAGGGAGATTTCGTTGGGCTCTCCTTGGCTCCTTGCCTTGAGGAACTCATTTTTCTTTTGTTAAACACATGAGAGAGAGATTTTCTGGGGTAATTTGTTCCTCCCATGCGTTTTTAATAGGGTTTATGTGAGAGAGTAAATATCTTTCTTTGTGTTTCTTGTGTGTGGAGTCTAGATCCACATACAAAACTTTGAAAAGGGGTTGTATCAACATCAATCCCTCGGTGATCCTCTTTGGAAACAAGATCCAGAGGATTTTTAGAATCATTCATCCATGAAGAAGCTTGTCATGGCATGATGGTCTTTGGCATGTATGGCGTGGGAAATAAGGCATCTAGGAGATGAAGAGTGTTTTTGGCGTGATGGTTAAGAAGAGGAGAAGGCTGGGTGGTGACCTTAAGTGGTGATCCAAGCAAGCTCCAAGTGAAAACAAATCATTGAACAGGAAGTAAAGTGGCTGGTGATCAAATGAAGACATTCAGCAAGAAAGAAGAGGAGCTTGCCTCAGAATGAATGGAAGCATTAAACCGGCTGCACAAACAGCCAAAGAAAAACCTAGTTCACGTGAGACTTCAAGAAAAATATGAGACAGCTCATAGTAAAACTTGGAGTTGAAAAGGAGAAGCTTACCTAAGAGATAGGAAGCTGAAGAAGGTTGCATCCCGGAAGAGACTTACGGAAGAGAAGTGACAAGAGGAGTACACGTCTTCAACCCGGAAGAGACTTGCGGAAGGGACGTGACAAAAGGAGTTCACGTAGAAGACTTGCAGTAGACGGAGATGAAGCACAAGGCTTATGCTATAATTCTTTGGTGAGTCTTCCAATAAGCGGAAGATTCATATGGTCCAAGAAGTAGTTGCTCCAAGGTATTGATTAAAGGGTGCTTATGGAGGGTCATATTATTCCACGGTCTTCATCCTCTCTTGAGGCCAAATCAATTGATCCAGGAGGTATTGAGCGAGTGGTGATCATACTCAACCATGTGGCGATCCAAGCGGAGCAATCTACAAGAAGAAGTGTGTATAGGCTCAAGCAAGCTATTCATGGTGGTGTTATGTGGAGGTAGATGATGTCCTTTGTGGCCTAATCCAAAATGGCTAGCAGACGAAAGCTTGTCCTAATTGCCAAGTGGGATAGATAGTCCAAGAGGAGGCGGCATCATTGGCATAATCAAGCTTAGTGCTCTTTCCTTTGCAAGAGTGGTCCCTTGGCAACGGGCTAGTCTTGAAGGGAAGTGTTGAAGAAGCGATGAGCTCCAAATTATGCAACGGTCTTCCTTGTCAAGTTTGGTTCTTCCCATACTCGAACCAAGCTTGAGGGGGAGTGTTGAAGAAGACCGTTGAAACACCAAGTTAGGTGATGGTCCAAGAAGAAGAGGACTATCACATTGTACCATGGATAGGTGCGGCATTTCGAGAGGAAGCCGGGAGAGTCTTATGATAAGTGGGATTAGAGCGGATGGCTCTTTGAAGAATCAAGATCAAATCTATGAAGGGTTGAAGCCAAGATTGATCTTGATAGATGGAGTGTGAAGCTCAGACCAAGAGGCGTTCACCTAGGAGGCTGTGGAACGGTAAACAAGGCAACAAGGCACTCCAAGCACCGTATGAGGAGACGATGGCGAGAGAAAGCCGGGAGACACATACGAGTAGCTATGGATGATGTTGTAAGAAAACCGAAGGAGAAACCACCTTTCAGACCTTATTAGGTGTGGTGATCCGAGAAGCAGCGGGAAGTGGCGTCTAACGGATAGAGTATACTCCCAAGAGTCATCAAGAGGAAGCCAATGACAATGTGAGTAATCGTGAGCTAGAAGATGTCATCCGAGGAGCTTGAAGTCAAGATTAAGTTTGAGACAAGAATCCCGAGGAGACATGATCCGAGTGAAGCTTAGAGAAGACAAAGCCTAATCCGCAAGAAAGAGTGAAGGCCATAGGAGAGGAAGCCGTGGTCTCATTGAGGTTAGGAGTCATCAAAACCGTCTTTGGAGCAAGCAAGGATCAGCTAGCGGATATCGTTATCATGGCATCATCTTCTATCAATGAGGATCACGTACATGGCAAGATTGGCCTTAAGGACACCTACCGACCAATCTTGAGGGGGAGTGTTGAAATATGTGATCTCTATGATAGAAGAATTCAAATCTAAGAGAAGGAGGGAAAGGAAACCTAGTTCACAAGGAACTAGAAGAAGTCTTGGTTAGGATGTAACTAGAAGAAAGGAAGCTGTTACATACTAACTAGAAGACTAACTAAGTGGAAAAGAGGAAGCAAAGGAGAGCATGGGGCGCCAGAACCAGGGCATGGGCACAAACATGGAGGCGTCAGCAGCAGGGTATGGGCGCAGCTTGAACAGGAGTCAAACAGTGAGCTGCTCCCTTCCCTCCTCTCTTCTTCATGCAAACTCCTCTCTTCTCTCCTTCCTTCTTCACGCCTCTTCTCTTCTTCTCTATGTAAAAACTCTATAAATATACATGTAATGTGATGTAAAGAGTGTTGTGAATAAGAGAATAAGAAGATTAAAAGAGTAAAAGGAAGCTTTGATTATCTCCCTAAAGGCGCCGGTGGAGCCTTAGCTCTCCGGCGCCTTTAGGGAGATAATCAAAGCTTCCTTTTACTCTTTTAATCTTCTTATTCTCTTATTCACAACACTCTTTACATCACATTACATGTATATTTATAGAGTTTTTACATAGAGAAGAAGAGAAGAGGCGTGAAGAAGGAAGGAGAGAAGAGAGGAGTTTGCATGAAGAAGAGAGGAGGGAAGGGAGCAGCTCACTGTTTGCCTCCTGTTCATGCTGCGCCCATACCTTGCTGCTGACACCTCCATGCTTGTGTCCATGCCCCTCTCTGGCGCCCCATGCTCTCCTTTGCTTCCTCTTTTCCACTTAGTTAGTCTTCTAGTTAGTATGTAACAGCTTCCATTGTTCTAGTTACATCCTAACCAAGACTTCTTCTAGTTCCTTGTGAACTAGGTTTCCTTTCCCTCTTCCTCTTGTGTTTGAATTTTTCTATCATAGAGATCACATATTTCAAAATGATGATGGAGTGGTTGAGCTGCTCCAACAGTGCAGCCGCGCCCATGTTGTTCCCATGCTGTGCCAATACCTCTTTGATTCCTAGTTTGCTTGTCTAGTTGATATCCAACAGCTTCCTTTTCCTTCTAGTTCATTCTTAACTAGTTCATTCATTTTCACTCCTTCCTTTGATTTTGAATCTTTTTTACTATGGGGTCACATATTTCAACAGGGAATAGGGTGTCAGTACTTGACCGTGATGTTGTTGATGGGCCGGCAATCCACGCAAATTCTCCAGCTACCGTCCTTCTTGGGAACCAAAAGGATTGGAACAGCACATGGACTGAGGCTTTCTCAGACATAACCCTTGGCCATGAGGCTGGCAACCTGCTGTTCTAACTCCTTGGCCTCTTCCAGGTTGACGCGGTAAGTAGGCCGGTTGGTCAAAGAGGCTCCGGAAACAAAGTCGATCCTGTGCTCAATGCCTCAGAGGGGAGGCAATCCGTGAGGGATCTCGTCAGGGAAGACTGCTGAATACTTATGTAAGATCCTTTGGAGCTCGTCCGGGATCGGGTCTTCCATGGTACCTGCACTTAACATTTCTTTGTAAACCATTAGTACAACTCGGCATTCATTGCCGATGGTTTTACAAGTGTCCCTAATAGATATAAGGAATTTGGGTCGGGAAGAAGTGTTCTTAGACAAGCGGGATTGGAGTTCATGCACTTGAACGGGTGATAGAGGGGCTAGGTTAATGTGCTTAGAATCATGCATGAACGAATAGAAGTTGGACCGGCCATTATAGGTGGCATCATTATCAAACTGCCATGGACGTCCTAGGAGGACGTGGCTAGCTTGCATCAGAACAATATCACATTGGACCGTGTCTCGGTATTGCCCTATGCTAAAAGCTAGTTCTACTTGTTCGGTAACAGGTATGATGGTTTTATTATTAAACCATCACAGTTTATAGGGATGAGGGTGTTTAGAAGTAGGGAGAGAGAGTTTGGTCACGAGGTGGGAGCTGCCACATTGGTGTGTTGAGATAGATGCTCTTTCAAGTGATAGAATAATCAAAAAGAATTCAAACTCAAAGAAAGGAGGGAAAAGGAAACTAGTTAAAGAAGAACTAGAAGGAAAAGGAAGCTGTTGGATATCAACTAAACAAGCTAACTAGGAAGCAAGAAGGTATGGGTAAAGGTATGGGCGCAGCATGGGTGAAGTATGGGCGCTGGTGACTGTTGAGACACTGTTGGAGTAGTTTGGCTTCTCATCTCCCATGCTTCTCCTTCCTTGCACGCCTCTCTTGTTATATGATTCTCCTTTCTTCTTCTCTTATGTAAAAAGTCTATATAAACTCATATAAACCTCTTGTAAATGTAGAGAAAGTGAATAAGAGAATAAGAACACAAGAAATTTCAGAAACTCTCTTTCTCTCTTATCTCGCCATTCTCCTCCATTCTCCTTCATTTTCTATCATCTCCTAACTTAAATTTCTTCATGGTATCAGAGCAGGTTGAGTGTTCAAGCGCTTAACCTCTTTTAATTCTTCTAACACTCTACAAATCTTCTAATCTATAACAATACACTTCCTTAGTTCTATTCACTCTGAGATTAATATCCTTGAGATCATAGGATCTTCAAGTTGTGAAAGGACTAAGATTGTGTATTATTACTAGAAAATGGAGACTAATAGAGTAACAATCTCAGTTATGCTCAAAGGAAACAACTATATTCTTTGGGAAAAAACCACTAAAACCATCCTTAGAGGCCAAGGACTTTGGCGGTATGTTGAGCCAAAGGAGGGAACGGAAGTTATTGTGAGAAATGAGAAGGAGGAAGCTAAGGAAGAGCAAGAAGAACAATACACTCTTTCTTTACTTCAAAGCTCATTAGAACCAAACATCTTGGCGGCATACTCATATGCGGATACTGCCAAGGAGTTATGGGATATACTCAAGGGAGTATATGGAAACATCTCAAATATATCAAGAATATTTGAGGTGAAGAGGGCGTTGAATGAGCTTCAACAAGAGGAGAAGCCATTCAAGGAAATGTTTGGAGAATATAGAAGCTTGTGGGCTGAGTTGGAGATTTTGAGGCCACAAACTCTAAACTCCAAGGAATTAGATGAAAGGCGTGACCAAGATCAAGTGTTTGGACTTCTCTTGGCACTCAATACATCTTACACGGACCTCATTAAACACATACTAAGATTTGAGAAGTTGCCAAGTCTAGCGGTAGTATGTGGGATGATACAAAGAGAGGAGGGGTCAAGAGACGTATTTCGTGCGCCAAGCGAAGCTGCACAGTTTGCAAAGAGGAACCTCACATTTAGAGACAAGAGGATGTTGGAATGTGAGTATTGCAAGATAAAGGGACATGCAAAGGAGAAATGTTGGATTCTCCATCCGCATTTGAGGCCTAAGCAAATAAAGGAGAGTGAAGATGGGCATAAAGCTTTCATGGGAGTGGTACAAAAGGTTGAGGATACTGTTAAAAGATCCGAGTTTGAAATTCTCATCAAGAGCTTAGCTAAATTGAGAGAATCTGGTAAAAGTTTTCTTAGCTCTAAAGGCGCCATAAGGAAGGGTGAAGTTATTGTGGATTCAGGAGCCTCTCATCACATGATCAAGGACCAAGACATGCTAAAAAACCTTGAGCCTTATCATGGAAATGTACAAGTAGCCAATGGATGCTCAGTCCCGATTGAAGGTGTAGGAGAGCTAGAACTTTTCAACAAAGAGACTAAAGCATTGTACATGCCTAGCTTCTCATCTAACCTCCTATCAGTCCATAAAGCTACAAAAGATATGGGTTGTGTGGCATTGTTTGGGAGTGACTTTGTTGAATTTCAAGATCCTAGGTCAAAACATGTACTTGGGAAAGGGAAAGTGGAAGATGGGATTTACCTCTTGAATGTCAATAAACAAGAGGAGTCGGCTCGCGGAATGAAAGCAAATATGGAAGTTCTTGATAAAAAGAAGATTGGAGATAGCCCATTATGGCATGAGAGGTTAGGACACCCAAGCTCAGCCATTCTAAAAAAGGCCTTACCCAATCTTATTCAAGAAGAAGTAGTATGTGAAGCTTGTGTGCTAGGGAAGCATTGTAGACAAGTTTTTCCGAGTTCATCTACAACTTGTGATGAAGTCTTTGGCATGGTGCACTCAGATGTATGGACTGCTCCATGCAACTCTCGTGACCAATACAAGTATTTTGTATCATTCATTGATGATAAGTCAAGATATACATGGATAACTCTTCTACCTTCCAAAGATCAAGTCTATGAGGCATTCATAAACTTCATGCACTACGTCACTACCCAATTCAAAGCAACAATCAAAGTCTTGAGAAGTGACAATGGAGGAGAGTATGTGAGTAATCGATTCAAGTCATTACTCAACCAACATGGCATTGTCCATCAAACATCATGCGCATACACTCCACAACAAAACGGTGTAGCTGAGAGGAAAAATAGGCATCTAATGGAAGTAGCAAGGACTATCATGATTGCCAAAGATGTACCCAAATTTCATTGGGGAGATGCGGTGATGACTTCAAACTACTTGATAAACCGACTTCCAACCAAGAACTTGGAAGATAGGTCACCGTTTGAAGTGTTGTACAAGAAGAAGCCGAGCTTACATCATCTCAAGGCGTTTGGATGTAAGTGCTTTATGTTTCTACCAGAGGGTCAAAGAAACAAGCTTGAACCTAGAAGCATGAAGTGTGTTTTCATTGGATACTCACCAACTCAAAAAGGATACAAGGTCTACAATCCTGAGACAAGAAGGGTCCATGTGTCTAGAGAGGTGAAGTTCAATGAAAAAGAAAGCTTCTATGGAACTAAGAATCAGGATACCCTTGGAGGTATGGTCTCATCGTCTTTGGATTGGATGCTGTTCAATGAAGCGCCAATAACAAGGGATGATATACAAGGAGAAAGCGCATCATCTGAGAACATCATGGAAGGTGAAGATGCAGTTGATACACATATTGAACCAGATCATGATCCTGCTGAAGAAGAAGCGGATGTTGACGGAAAAGAACCTGAGCCAATCATAACTCTAAGAAGAAGTACAAGACAGAGGCGACAACGTGTTTACTATGGTTACAACAACTCTGCCATGCTCCAAGGAGAGTCTAGTGCGAGTAATCTTCCTTGTGTGATAAGAGAATGTCCTGAGCGTACGGCGAGCTTAGATCTCGATCCTATTGGCGACAGCACTCTCTTATCACAAGGAGGAGATAACACTCAAACTAGCACTATCACATATCCCATTGAGCATTTTTGCTCGTTGGCATCATTACCTATGGAGCATAAAGCTTTTCTTGGAAAAATCAGCAAAGAATCCATACCTAACTCATATGAAGAAGCGTGTGAGAGTGGAGTATGGGTAAAAGCCATGGAAGAGGAAATGAAGTCCATGGAAAGGAATCATACTTGGTACTTAACTGATTTACCAAGGGATAAGAAGCCAGTTGGGTGTAGATGGGTGTATACAATCAAATACACAAGTGATGGGAGGATAGAAAGATACAAGGCAAGGTTGGTAGCAAAAGGGTATACTCAAATCTATGGGGAAGATTATACCGAGACATTTGCTCCGGTTGCTAAGCTCCACTCCATCAGAATCCTAATCTCGGTGGCAGTAAACTTGAAGTGGGATTTATGGCAGATGGATGTCAAGAACGCCTTCTTGCAAGGGGATTTGGAAGAGGAAGTGTATATGGATCCACCCCAAGGATATCATAAGGAAGACAACAAAGTTTGTAGATTGAAAAAAGCAATCTATGGGCTAAAACAATCTCCAAGAGCATGGTACCAAAGGCTAAGCGCTTGTCTCATGGAGAGGGGGTTCATAAGATCTGAAGCGGATCATACTTTGTTTACAAAACAGAGTGAAGGAGGAATGATTGCAGTCCTAATATATGTTGATGATCTAATTATCACAGGGAGTGACAAAGAAGGGGTTGATCAAACTAAGAAAATCTTGAAGGACGCCTTTGATATAAAAGACTTGGGGGAGCTTAAGTACTTCCTAGGAATTGAGATGACACGGTTTGAAGATGGAATGTTCATCTCTCAAAGGAAATATGTGCTTGATCTCTTGGAGGAAACCGGAAAGCTAGGATCCAAACCAGCTAAAACTCCAATAGAAGAAGGTTATCAAGATAGTCCTGAGGGGGAGCCTTTGGAGAACATTAAGAGATATCAAAGGATGGTGGGCAAACTAATCTATCTTACTATCACAAGGCCGGACATTTGCTTTGCAGTAAACCGTGTAAGCCAACATATGCAAAAGCCAACCACACAGCATTGGAACATGATTGAGAGGCTGCTAAGATATCTAAAAAACAACCCCGGAAAAGGCATATGGATGAAGGCTAATGGAAACACAAAGGTTCAAGGATATTGCGATGCAGATTGGGCCGGAGATAAGAAAGATAGGAAGTCCACATCCGGCTTTTGTACCTTTCTAGGAGGCAATCTAGTGACTTGGAGGAGTAAAAAGCAGAAGGTCATAGCCTTATCTAGTGCTGAAGCCGAGTATAGGGCTATGAAGGAAGTAACAAAAGAGCTTATTTGGGTAAAGGCATTCCTAGAGGATCTTGGAATACATGAAACTGAAGAAATGTTGTTGTATTGTGATAATCAAGCTGCAATACATATAGCATCCAATCCGGTATTCCATGAAAGGACTAAGCATATAGAGGTGGATTGTCACTTTGTGAGGGGAAAGATTCAAGAAGGAATCATTAAACCTGCCTTTGTAACAAGTGAAAACTAACTAGCTGATATCTTCACCAAAGCAACCTCATATGTCACTTGTGATCGCATCCATAGCAAGATCGGTCTAAAGGACCTTCACCGACCAATCTTGAGGGGGAGTGTTGAGATAGATGCTCTTTCAAGTGATAGAATAATCAAAAAGAATTCAAACTCAAAGAAAGGAGGGAAAAGGAAACTAGTTAAAGAAGAACTAGAAGGAAAAGGAAGCTGTTGGATATCAACTAAACAAGCTAACTAGGAAGCAAGAAGGTATGGGTAAAGGTATGGGCGCAGCATGGGTGAAGTATGGGCGTTGGTGACTGTTGAGACACTGTTGGAGTAGTTTGGCTTCTCATCTCCCATGCTTCTCCTTCCTTGCACGCCTCTCTTGTTATATGATTCTCCTTTCTTCTTCTCTTATGTAAAAAGTCTATATAAACTCATATAAACCTCTTGTAAATGTAGAGAAAGTGAATAAGAGAATAAGAACACAAGAAATTTCAGAAACTCTCTTTCTCTCTTATCTCGCCATTCTCCTCCATTCTCCTTCATTTTCTATCATCTCCTAACTTAAATTTCTTCATGGTGCAGGACCCACCATCAATGATCAAACCACAAACCCTCCGTTGATGGTGCAGCGAGTGTGGAAGATGTTGTCTCACTGACCAGCTGGTTCGGGAAGGGTCAGGTTACTCAGGCTTCTATGGATGACCAGCAGGTCCCCAACGTCTGGGTACTCGATCACCTCTTCTTGTTGAGTGGGTTTGGGGTCGTTCTCCTTGTCCGGTTCCTCATCCTGGGATTCATAGTCTTTTTCGGGGGTGAGGATCATTGCCCGATTGTTGGGACAATCCCTGGAGTAGTGCCCTCGGCCCTGGCACTTATAACATATCACGTCCTGGCTTCTTCCAGTGCTGGCTTCCGGTATCTGGGCAGGTCGGACAGGCTTAGGTGCCTCGGGTTGCCGAGACTTAAAACGAGAGTCTGTGGAAATGGCCTTGGGTCTGTTGAAATATGTGATCTCAAGAAGAAGAATTCAAACTCAAGAAAAGGAGGGAAAAGGAAAGAACTAGTTGTGAAGGAACTAGAAGGAGAGCTAGTTTATAAGGAACTAGAAGAAAAGGAAGCTGTTGGATATCAACTAGACAAGCTAACTAAACCAAGTGAGGAAGCAAAGGAGGCATGGGCGCTGCAGGGAGAATGTATGGGCACAGCATGGGAACAGCATGGGCGCAGCTGCACTGTTGGAGCAGCTCAACCACTCCATCATCACACCTCTTCTCTTCCTCTTCCTTAGATATTTTTTCCTTAGCTTATGCTTGTAAAGTCTATATATACTTGTGCATTGTATTGGTTGAATGAGTGTGAATAAGAAGAAAAATTCAGCAATCTCTCTCTCTCTTATTACGCCAATTCTCTTATCTTCATCCTTATCTCTCCCTAAACTTCTAAAATCAACATGGTATCAGAGCGGGTTCTTTATCCAACCGCTTAAACTCTCTTCATAATCCCTTTAAGCTATCTTCAAAACCTTCTAATCTATAGCAATACATGTTACCAAGTTCTATTCACTCTGAGATTAATATCCTTGAGATCGGTTGATCTTCAAGTTGTGAAAGAGCTGGGATTGTGTATTACTACAAGAGAATGGAGGTGAATAGAGTAGCGATTTCTGTTGTTCTTAAAGGAGATAACTACCTTCTTTGGGCAAAAACTACTAAGACCGTTCTAAGAGGTAGAGGACTTTGGAAGTTCATTGAACCTAAGGAAGAAGCCGAACCATACAATGACAAGGAAGAGCAAGAAGAGCAGTTCACTCTTTCACTTCTTCAAAGCTCACTAGAGCCATCTATCCTGGCGGCCTACTCATATGCGGATACCGCCAAGGAGTTGTGGGATATACTCAAGGGAGTATATGGAAACATCTCAAATATATCAAGGATATTTGAGGTGAAGAGGGCGTTGAATGAGCTTCAACAAGGAGAGAAGCCATTCAAGGAAATGTTTGGGGAGTATAGAAGCTTGTGGGCTGAACTGGAGATCTTGAGGCCACAAACTATGGACCCCAAGGAGTTAGGAGAAAGGCGTGACCAAGATCAAGTGTTTGGGCTTCTCTTGGCGCTCAACGCATCCTACAAAGATCTTATCAAGCACATACTTAGATTTGAGAAGCTGTCAAGTCTAGCGGAAGTATGTGGCATGATTCAAAGAGAGGAAGGGTCAAGAGACCTATTTCGTGCACCAAGCGAGGCTGCACATCTTGCAAGGAAGAATCTTACATTCGACAAGAGGGTGTTGGAATGTGAGCATTGTAAAATGAAGGGACACACTAAGGAGAAGTGTTGGACCCTTCATCCACACTTGAGGCCTAAGAGGCTAAAGGAGAATGGAAGTGGACCTAGAGCCTTCATGGGTGTGGCACAACCAGTTGAGGATACGGTCAAGAGGTCCGAATTCGAAGCCCTCATCAAGAGCCTAGCCAAGCTCACTGAATCTGGTAAGGGCTTCCTCGGTTCTAAAAGCTCCATAAAAAAGGACAAAGTGATTGTGGATTCAGGGGCTTCTCATCACATGATTAAGGATCAAGACATGCTTAAAAATCTTGAGCCTTATCATGGGAATGTGCAAGTGGCAAATGGGAGTTCAGTTCCGATTGAAGGGATAGGGGAATTAGAACTTTTCAAAAAAGGAACAAAAGCCTTATACATGCCTAGTTTCTCATCTAATCTTCTATCAGTTCATAAAGCTACCAAGGATTTGGATTGTGTGGCATTGTTTGGGACTGACTTTGTTAAGTTTCAGGACCCTAAAACAAACAAAGTGCTCGGAGAAGGGAAGGTAGAGGATGGAGTATATCTTTTGCACACAAATAAACAAGCGGATGTGAAAGCGCTTGGAATGAAGGCGGATGTAGAAGTATCTAGTAGGAAGGAGATTGGAGATAGTCCACTATGGCATGAAAGGTTGGGACATCCAAGCTCTGCAGTTCTCAAAGTGGCCTTACCCAATCTCATTCAAGAAGAAGTAGTATGTGAAGCATGTGTACTAGGGAAACATTGTAGACAAGTGTTTCCTACTTCATCTACATTTTGTGATGAAGCTTTTGGCATTGTACACTCGGATGTATGGACCGCTCCTTGTAATTCAAGAGATCAATATAAGTATTTTGTTTCATTCATAGATGACTACTCAAAATACACATGGATTACTCTTCTACATACCAAAGATCAAGTTTATGAAGCATTCACCAACTTCATCAACTATGTGTCTACACAATTCAAAACAACAATCAAGATCTTAAGAAGTGATAATGGAGGAGAGTATATAAGCAAGCGGTTCAAGGAATTACTTAACAACCTTGGCACCATCCATCAAACATCTTGCGCCTATACTCCACAACAAAACGGAGTAGCTTAAAGAAAAAATAGACACCTAATGGAGGTAGCAAGGACCATCATGATTGCCAAGGGAGTACCTAAACTTCATTGGGGAGATGCCGTGATGACTTCAAACTACTTGATCAACCGTCATCCAACCAAGAACCTGGATAATAAGTCACCATTTGAGGCATTGTACAACAAGAAACCAAGCCTACATCATCTCAAAACCTTTGGATGTAGCTGCTTTATGTTCACACCAGAAGGTCAAAGAAACAAGCTTGAACCTAGAAGCATGAAGTGTGTATTCATTGGATATTCACCAACACAAAAAGGATACAAGGTCTACAACCCGGAGACAAGACGAGTCTATGTATCAAGAGAGGTGAGGTTCAATGAAAAGGAGAGCTTCTATGGAGCTAAGAATCATGATACCCCTCAAGGTATGAGCTCACCATTTATGGAGTGGATACCGTTCTTTGAAGATTCAAGAACAAGGGATGATGTACATGAGGAGAATGACCCAACCTCAGATCATGAAGCCACGGATGAGGAAAGTGAACCTAATCCAGGTGTAGAAAGCATTGACATTGTCAAAGAAGAACCTGAGCCAACAGTACCTCTAAGAAGAAGTACAAGACAGAGGCGACAACGTGTTTACTATGGCTACAACAACTCTGCCATGCTCCAAGGAGAGTCTAGTGTGAGTAATCTTCCTTGTGTGATAAGAGAATGCCCTGAGCGTACGGCGAGCTTAGATCTCGATCCTATTGGCGACAGAACTCTCTTATCACAAGGGGGAGATAACACTCAAACTAGCACTGTTACATATCCCATTGAGCATTTTTGCTCGTTGGCATCCTTACCTATGGAGCATGAAGCTTTTCTTGGAAAAATCAGCAAGGAATCCATACCTAACTCATATGAAGAAGCGTGTGAGAGTGGAGTATGGCTAAAAGCCATGGAAGAGGAAATGAAGTCCATGGAAAGGAATCATACTTGGTACTTAACCGATTTACCAAGGGATAAGAAGCCAGTTGGGTGTAGATGGGTGTATACAATCATATACACAAGTGATGGGAGGATAGAAAGATACAAGGCAAGGTTGGTAGCAAAAGGGTATACTCAAATCTATGGGGAGGATTATACCGAGACATTTGCTCCGGTTGCTAAGCTCCATTCCATCAGAATCCTAATCTCGGTGGCAGTGAACTTGAAGTGGGATCTATGGCAGATGGATGTCAAGAACGCCTTCTTGCAAGGGGATTTGGAAGAGGAAGTGTATATGGATCCACCCCAAGGATATCATAAGGAAGGCAACAAAGTTTGTAGATTGAAGAAAGCAATCTATGGGCTAAAGCAATCTCCAAGGGCATGGTACCAAAGGCTAAGTGCTTGTCTTTTGGAGAAGGAATTCATAAGATCGGAAGCTGATCATACACTTTTCACAAGGAAAAGTAAAGGAGGAGTAGTGGTGGTCTTGATCTATGTTGATGATCTAATCATCACAGGAAGTGACAAAGATGGAGTAGATCGAATCAAGGAACTCTTGAAGGTTGCTTTTGATATAAAGGATCTAGGAGAGCTTAAATACTTCCTAGGGATTGAAATGACACGGTTTGAAGATGGGATGTTCATCTCCCAAAGGAAATATGTGCTGGATCTCTTGGAAGAAACCGGGAAGTTAGGATCCAAACCGGCCAAAACTCCAATAGAAGAAGGCTACCAAGATAGTCCTGAGGGGGAGCCATTGGAGAATATTAAAAGATACCAGAGGATGGTGGGCAAGCTCATCTATCTTACTATTACAAGGCCAGATATTTGCTTTGCAGTGAACCGTGTGAGTCAACATATGCAAAAACCAACTATGTAGCATTGGAACATGATTGAGAGGCTGCTAAGGTACTTAAAAAACAGCCCTGGAAAAGGCATATGGATGAAGGCTAATGGAAACACAAAGGTTCAAGGATATTGTGATGCGGATTGGGCTGGAGATAAGCAAGATAGAAAGTCCACATCCGGTTTTTGTACCTTTGTGGGAGGTAATCTAGTCACTTGGAGAAGTAAGAAGCAGAAAGTTATAGCCTTATCAAGTGCTGAAGCCGAGTATAGGGCTATGAAGGAGGTGACAAAAGAATTGATATGGGTGAGGGCATTCCTAGAAGATCTTGGGATACTTGAGGCTGAGGAGATGCTGTTGTATTGTGATAATCAAGCTGCAATACATATAGCATCCAATCCGGTATTCCATGAAAGGACCAAGCATATAGAAGTGGATTGTCACTTTGTGAGGGGAAAGATTCAAGAAGGAATCATCAAACCCGCATTCGTAGCAAGTGGGGAACAGCTAGCGGATATCTTCACCAAGGCAACATCCTCGATCATTGGGGATCACATATATGGCAAGATCGGTCTAAAGGATATTCACCGACCAATCTTGAGGGGGAGTGTTGAAATATGTGATCTCAAGAAGAAGAATTCAAACTCAAGAAAAGGAGGGAAAAGGAAAGAACTAGTTGTGAAGGAACTAGAAAGAGAGCTAGTTTATAAGGAACTAGAAGAAAAGGAAGCTGTTGGATATCAACTAGACAAGCTAACTAAACCAAGTGAGGAAGCAAAGGAGGCATGGGCGCTGCAGGGAGAAGGTATGGGCACAGCATGGGAACAGCATGGGCGCAGCTGCACTGTTGGAGCAGCTCAACCACTCCATCATCACACCTCTTCTCTTCCTCTTCCTTAGATATTTTTTCCTTAGCTTATGCTTGTAAAGTCTATATATACTTGTGCATTGTATTGGTTGAATGAGTGTGAATAAGAAGAAAAATTCAGCAATCTCTCTCTCTCTTATTACGCCAATTCTCTTATCTTCATCCTTATCTCTCCCTAAACTTCTAAAATCAACAGGGTCCATCTTGCAGCTTGGGGCCAGTGGGAGACCCGGTGGGGTTAGGGGACCAGCCCTGGTTCGGGGGAGTCCGACCTCGGACAGTTGATGCGGCCTTCCTCCGGATCTGAGCCTCCAAGTGAATGGCCAGATGTAGAAGCTCGTCAAAGCCTCGATAGGATTGCCTCTTGACTTTGCGGGCAATCCGGTCTTGCATTCCATCAACGAACTGGGCGATTAAGATTTCTTCGAAGTCATCTAGTTATAGGCGGTTTCGTAGATGTTCGAACTCATCATAGTACTCTTCGATGGTCTGGGTCCCTTGGTGAAGCTTTTGGAATCGCTTTTGCAAGTCCCGGTGGTAAAGAGGAAGGATGTACCATTTCCTCATTACGTGCTTCATAACATCCAAGGTGGGGATCATGCCTTTGCGGTGCCACCTTTGTTCGGCCAGGTCGCAGTCCCACCAAGTGAGGGCATGGTCGGTTAGTTGGGTCACAGCATAGGCGACCTTTTGGGTTCATAATAGTCATAGCAGTCGAATAGGTAATCCATACGTCTTTCCTAGTTGAGATACGCCTCTGGGTCGACCTTCCCTGCGAAGGTAGTTGGAACCAGTTTGTGTACCGGGGCCTCAGGTCAAGGTGCACGGTCGTCTTAATCATAGACATTCAGCCGTTCTCTTCATCAGGGTCATCCTGGTCAGGGTTGGTACAGGTCATACCCTTCGGCGGATTGGTATGCTGGTATGGGTCCTTCAGGGGGACGATCGGCAACATCGATCGGTTGGTTTGGGAGCGGCTGTTGAGCATCGGGTTGAATGTCGTAGCGTGCCATACATTCGGTAAGGTGTTCGATCTGGGCCTGGATAGTAGCTAGTATTGTACCGATCTCAACAGGACAGGGTAGTTCTTCGACGGGTTTGACCATGGTCGGTACGGTTGGGATGTGCAGACGGTGAGGTATGGACGATGGAATAAGGTCTTTGGGGTTGGAGTCGGTAAGGTTTAGTCTGCGAGGTTGACCGGTACGGACGGTGGTGGGGTACAGATGGCGGCGTACAGACGGTGGAGGATCTTCCAAGGTACTAGGTCACGAGAGGTTAGACCATCGGTGGTGTCCTAGTTGAGGGATGGTGGCCCAGTAAGGTCGTCCGAACGAACTCACGATCAGAACTGACTTGGATCAGTCGGTCGTGGAGGTGTCAGGAAATGGCGGGGTATGACTGTTGGAACTACCGTGTCTGGCCAGTATGGTCGATGGATCTTGGGTCGTATGGGTGTGGGATGGTACCTACGCGTAAGACAAACCAGCAGTGAATGCTCACAGTGTACCACGGTAAGTGTTCAAATGATAAGTAGTATGAGTTAAGGATAAGATTAAAGGACCGTTGGGTAAGTGCCAAAAGGGTCGTACGCCAGTCATACGTTGGGCAAACAAAAGAAAGGACGGTCAATAACAACAAAAAGAAGGACAGCTTGCATGCGATTTCCTAGCGTCCATCCAATGAGATGGATCCCAATGATAAGACAAGGACGGAATATCCCACACGTGGCTTGGCTAGAAGACAGACGAGTCAGGCGTGTTAACCAGGTAAGGTCCCCACGTACTCGTCTTTAACCTTATGTCTCACTAGGGCAACAATGGCGATCCGTGGATTAAGACTCAGTCTATCGCACATTTTTCGACCTAAGGCTAGCTACAAGCACAAGGCGTTGAGACGGAAGAGCCGAAGCTAAGCTTAAAACGTTAAAGGGTTTTATTAAACAAAAAAAGTTGGTAAGGAAAGAAAAGATATGAAATAAGGACAGTTTGAAATCGTATGAACAGTAGAGAGTCAAAGAGCAAGTTGAACTGAAAGATACAACCTGATGGGTGAAGCTTTGGCTCTGATACCAGCTGATACGCACCCGGAATGGTAGCTTCACTATCAGGTCAGTCCGACTGGTACAGACAGGTCAGAATGGTCGTATGCAGAACCTCTTGGTGGAGAGATGCCGATGCGGTAAGGGCTTCTCGGGTAAGGCTTAAATGCCGGTACAGGCCCCTCGGTAAGGAGATGCTGATGCGGTAAAGATTCCTTGGTGGAATGATGGTGTTATCGGTACGGTTAGCAGCGGATGTAATGAAGCGGGGAAAATGGAGGTGGACGGTGGAAAGAGCCAAGGACAAGGGATAATGGGATGGTAGAGCGAAGTGAAAGATGGAAGAGAATGTTGAATAATGAAAGAACAATGGATCAAGAGCCAGACACACGGTGTTTGGACAACTCCATGATACGACTGATCGGAGTCCGAGCTGAGCTTCGAGGACAACGATGTTTAAACTACTTGAGATTCGAGAGCAACCTTTAAGCCAATGCGTTTATTCACATCTGTCTGTCAACGTTGAGGTTACACAAGTTTAAATAGGCAGATTTCTTTAGGGCATCCGACTTTTACAAAGGACCAGCGTGTCCTTGGTCGTTTCATGCCCGGTTAAAAACATAAGAGTTCTTACTAAAGTAAAAATGGTAAAAAATGAAAAAGAGGAAGGGATAGAGATTAGGGCCGAGTGATAACCACCCAATCCATGGACTGGCCAGGTTATGACCGGCTCGGGACTAATGCGTCCGGGTTGTGAACCTTATTTAAAACCTTGTTGGGAAAACCACTTAGGGATAAAACCCAATCAAGGGGGAAAGAGTATTCCTTTCCCAAAAGTCTTTAGTGGGGATTTTCACCGTATCAAGGTGAAAATGCTAAGGACTTGGTCCTTGACGCGTGTTGGCGTTGCTAGCATGGGTTGAGTCCATTCACCCTTTTTCATGCCTTGGCGATCACTAGGTTCAACCTCTTTTGGTATCGTTGCAAATGCTCGCGGTCAATGGCCAAAACCGGCATATTGGGCTATGATTCTTGGCTCCCGTCTGCAATCGACTCGGTATCATCCGGTTGGCTATCCTCGGGATTGGAGGAGGCTTGGGCTTCATCACCCCGGAAGTCCTTCCAGAGCCTGTTGAATAATTTTTATGGATTCTGTCATTTTGCTAAGTCATACTAAATATCGAGCTAATGAATCTCCTTGTTTTTGCCACTGAATTTCCCATTCATATTCATCGTAAGACTCATAACAATCAACTTTACGAAGATCCCATGGTATTCCGGATGCGCGTAGCATTGGTCCGGATAAACCCCAATTTATTGCTTCTTCCCCACCAATAATCCCAACTCCTTCGACCCGTTCTAAAAAATTAGGATTTCGCGTAATAAGTTTTTGATATTCAACAACTTCTGTTAAAAATAATCACAAAAATCCAAGCATTAATCTATCCAACCATAAGATAATTCAGCCGCTATCCCTCCAATACAAAAAAAATTATGCATCATTCTCATACCAGTGGCAGCTTCGAATAGATCATATACAAATTCTCGTTCTCTGAAAATATAGAAAAGGGGTCTGTGCACCAATATCTGCCATAAAAGGACCGAACCATAACAGATGAGAAGCAATACGACTCAATTCTAGCATAATTACTCTGATATAGCTGGCCCTTTTAGGAACTTGAATATTTCCCAATTGTTCTGGTCCATTTACTGTTATTGCTTCTGTAAACATAGTAGCTAAATAATCCCATCGCATTACATAAGGTAAATATTGTATAATTGCTCGGTTTTCTGCAATTTTTTCCATTCCTCTGTGTAAATAACCCAATATGGGTTCACAGTCAACAACATCCTCACCATCTAGAGTAACAATTAAGCGAAGAATCCCATGCATGGATGGTTGGTGAGGTCCCATATTGACTATCATAAGAGCTTTTCCTGTAACTGGTCTCTTCATAAGTTTTTCCTTGATTCGTTCTGGCATGAATTAGATTTCTGAAAAAGAAGTTTATCAAAAAATTCAAGATCTAAAAAATTAACTAATTAACACTTTTTGAATTTAACGAGTTTTTAATTCCTGGATATTCAACTGATTTATTAATTCTTTATAACTTCCTCTATTTTTTGACAAATAAGCCAGCAGTCGTTGACGTTTTCCCAGAATATTTCGTAGACCCCTCTGAGATAAATAATCTTTTCTGTGCAATTCCAAATGTGAAGTAAGTCTTCGTATCTTATTAGTAAAACTGAATACTTGAAATTCAACAGATCCCCTGCTTTCTTCTTTTTGTTCTTGAAATGAAATGAATGCATTTTTATCATAAAAAGAAATCCTTCCCTTTTTAATATGAATTGAAAGATATTAAATTTACTGATCAGTAATAATAATGGTAGTTTTTTGTACAAGGATCCTAATTTAATTTAATTCTTCATTTTAGAAAAGAAAATCTAAATTTAGATCTAAAAAAGCAGGATTCTGTTAATTTAGTTATGGATCTGCTCTGATTGGTATCTATGTCACTGATTAAATTAATATCATGTATAAAGATTTAATTTAAAACAATCCCTCATATTTCATACAGTTGTTTTCATATACCATAACTTACTATATATATTATATATAGTAAAAAGGATATATCATTAATGAATTGGAAATCGCGTATACATGTGTATTCTTATCATACTGAAATGATTTCCATTAGTAGTATTAAACCAATAGCGATTCATACAAGCTAAATCTTCTAATCTAAAATTGGGCCAAAGAAAGGATTTGAATTTAATTAGGTTATTTTTATCCTTAGCAAGATCCTTTTTTGTATCCAAAACTGTGGTCAAGTTTTGAATATTTTTATTAATTCTTGAATTTCTATCACTCACATTTTTTTTAAGTTGAAATAAATTAGAGTTCTAAATTCTCTACGTCGTTTAGGGGATAGAAAATTTTCAGGGACAAATCTTAATTTTTTTTCTATTTACAGTTTTGTTTTGATATTTTGTAATGGATTTTTCAATTGTTTTTTTTCAATATAGCTTTTTGGTATCTTTTATTTATTTTATCTTTATTTTTATGAACAAACAAAATACCTATGGTTCTATATATAATATGTTGTCCATCGTTTTGTACAGACAAACGGACAGGTTCAATAATCAATATTCCTTTTTCATAAATTTAGCAAAAATGAAATTCTTCTCAATCATTAGAATGTCTAGGCTCATCTCTCCTCTTTCAATGGAAGATATCGCTATTTCGTTTGGATTTTTTAGTCTAACCAAGAGACAGTATACTTTTACATTATTGAGAATTTTTTGATTAAAAAAACAATTCTATCGCAATTGAAAACGTGAATATCTTGTGAGAAATAAATCAAGTTTCGCTTCTGTATTGCTTTTGTATTGTTTTTTATTTTTAAGTTTTTTTATGAGGTTCCCTATGAAATGAGGAATGGAAAGGAGCCACTACGAAGAAGTTCCGGGGGTTACGAAGGAAACTTATAGTTCATATTGGTCATGGGTTGAGAACGGGAATTGAACTCTATGAGATCTAATTTCCCGTTGTTCCTCAGTAGCTCAGTGGTAGAGTGGTCGGCTGTTAACTGATTGGTTGTAGTTCGAATCCTACTTGGGGAGATTTTATTCATTCCGAATTAAAGAATTCAGAATGTAAGAATGAACGGGTTCGCTTTAACTGTTAAGAGTAGGTAACCCGTTCCATGTGTCTTTGTTTCTATTGCATTCTATCTCATCGTATCACATTCTGTTCTGTGATATTTGAGAATCACCGTCAATACCTTGGTGTAGGTCTGGGATAATCCTTTATTCCATAGTCCTAGGGCTATTTACAACTAGCCAATTCAGAATTTTCAGATGTACTAACAAGTGCATCTTTGATGCAGTCATCGATTCTCCTGAGAGTTCACAATTACCGCGAGCAAACATATTAATTTAATGACTTAATGATGAGGAACACATTTTGGCTATGCTACTAATACTTGTACTTGCTCTGCTATTCTGCCTAAGCCTGGCTGAGGAAGAGTTACGGGGCTTCCAAAAATATGCTGATTCGGCTGGTAAAAAATACTATATGTAAAAAAAGGCAATAGATATAATAGATATAATAGATATATCTATCTAAATTCAAATAAAAAAGAAGGCCACTCCACTCTATTTCGACAAAAGACCCATCCCCAAGTTCCATAGCTTTGAGTCCGCTATCCCGAGCATGATTTTTCTACCCCCCGGAGGGAAAGGGCCTTCCCTTTTGGGCCGTGGGATACGAACCCCCGACACCGTGGTTCGTAGCCACGTGCTTTAATCCTCTGAGCTACAAGCCCCACCCTGTCTATACTGGATCTGTTCCCAGGAGTACCCTAAAAAGGAACCTTTCCTCTCCCCAGCCATTTCGGGTTAAGAAGATGTGAAAGTGCCGTTCTCTCTATAAGAACGGTGCGTTCCGGGGTGTGAAGTGGGATAGAAGGGATTTCAGAATTGGGGTTTTGAATAAGACAACCTTTTCATTTTTTCAATATGAAAAAGTAATAAGAATGAGAGGTGTTAAGCTTTTCATCATCCTGGCGTGGAGCTATTTTTCCGCAGGACCTCCCATACAGTATCGTCACCGCAGTAGAGTTTAACCACCAAGTTCGGGATGGATTGGTGTTGTTCCTCCATGCCTAGGACACCAGAATATTGAACCATGAATGAAGAAAGGCATGCGAGAAAAGCATATTGGCTAGCGATTGTGAGGCTCCAATTCTTGACTGGAGTGGACACCAAAGGCCTCCGCCCCTCCATCCTTTGGATAGAAGGGCAGAATTTTAAGTTTTTTCATGTTGTCAAAGAGTTGAACAATGGTTTTTTCGTGTTGTCAAAGAGTTGAACTATGAAAATAGATGGCGAGTGCTTGATCGAATTGATCTGGTCATGTAGGAACAAGGTTCAAGTCTACCGGTCTGTTAGGATGCCTCATCTGCATACATCACTGCACTTCCACTTGACACATATCGTAATGATAAATGGCTCGTCTCGCCGTGACCTTCTCTTGAATTCTCAAAACTTCTGTCACTCCATCCCCCCCAGGGGCGGAGAACCCGTTGCTGTCTCGGCTGTGCTACCGGAGGCTCTGGGGTGTTGAAATATGTGATCCCATAGTCAAGAAGAAGAATTCAAACTTAAGAGAAGGAGGGAAAAAAGGAGAACTAGTTGTGAAGAAACTAGAAGGAGAACTAGTTGAGAAGGAACTAGAAGAAAAGGAAGCTGTTGGATCTCAACTAGACAATCTAACTAAACCAAGTGAGGAAGCAAAGAGAGGTATGGGCGCAAGCATGAGCGCGTAAGAGCAGGGCATGGTGCACCAAGACTATTGGAGCAGCCAAATCATTTCTCTTCTCCTCTTCACGCCATTCTCCTTCTCTCGTTTGCTTCTTCTTCTTCTTCTTCTTCTATGTAAAACTCTATAAATACATGTAATCTCTTGTAAAGAAAAGAGTGAATAAGAGGAAATATTCAGCAATCTCTCTCTTTCTTACGCCAATTCTCTCATCTCCATCCTTATCTCTTTCTAAACCTCTAAAATCAACATGGTATCGGAGCAGGTTTATCCTTCAACCGCTTAAATCTCACCTTATAACTCTTCTAGCACTCTACAAATATTCTAATCTATAACAATACATCCTCTTAGTTCTATTCACTCTGAGATTAATATCCTTGGGATCATAGGATCTTCAAGTTGTGAAAGAACTAGAATTATGTATTGTCACTAGAAAATGGAGACAAATAAAGTAGCAATCTCAGTCATGCTCAAAGGAAACAACTATCTTCTTTGGGCAAAAACCACTAAGACCATTCTTAGAGGAAGAGGACTTTGGCGATATGTTGAGCCAAAGGAGGTAACAGAAGCTGTAGTGAGAAATGAAAAAGAAGAAGCTAAGGAGGAACAAGAGGAACAATACACGCTCTCTCTTCTTCAAAGCTCACTAGAGTCATCCATCTTGGCGGCCTACTCATATGCTGATTCCGCCAAAGAACTATGGGATATACTCAAGGGAGTATATGGAAATGTCTCAAATTTATCAAGAATATTTGAGGTGAAAATGGTGCTGAATGAGCTTCAACAAGAGGAGAAGCAATTCAAGGAAATGTTTGGGGAGGATAGAAGCTTGTGGGCTGAGTTAGAGATTTTGAAGCCACACACAATCAACCCCAAGGAGTTAGGAGAAAGACATGACCAAGACCAAGTGTTTGGACTTCTCTTGTCAAGACAAAGATCTTATCAAGCACATACTCAGATTTGAGAAGCTGCCAAGTCTAGCTGAAGTATGTGGCATGATACAAAGGGAGGAAGAGTCAAGAGACCTATTCTGTGCACCAAGTGAGGCCGCACATCTTGCAAAGAGGAATCTCACATTCGACAAGAGGGTATTGGAATGTGAGCATTGTATGATGAAGGGGCACACTAAGGAGAAGTGTTGGACTCTTTATCCACACTTAAGGCCTAAGAGGCTAAAGGAGAATGGAGGTGGACCTAGAGCCTTCATGGGAGTCATGCAACCTGTTGAAGAGATGGTCAGAAGATCCGAGTTTGAGGCTCTCATCAAGAGTCTAGCCAAGCTCACAGAATCCGGTAAGAGCCTATTCAGCTCTAAAAGCTCCATTAAGAAGAATAGGATCATTGTGGATTCGGGGGCTTCTCATCACATGATTAAGGATCAAGACATGCTGAAAAATCTTGAGCCATATCATGGAAATGTACAAATAGCCAATGGAAGCTCAGTTCCGATTGAAGGGATAGGAGAGTTAGAGCTTTTCACAAAAGAAACTAAAGCATTATACATGCCTAGCTTCTCATCCAACCTTTTATCAGTTCATAGAGCAACAAAAGATTTGGATTGTGTGGCAATTTTTGGGACTGACTTTCTGAAGTTTCAGGACCCTAAAACAAATCATGTACTCGGAGAAGGGAAGGTGGAGGATGGAGTGTATCTGTTGGAAATAAATAAACAAGAAAAGCTAAAAGCTCTTGGAGTAAAGGCAGATAAGGAATTTTTTTAACAAGAAGGAGATTGGAGATAGCTCATTATGGCATGGAAGGCTAGGACATCCAAGTTCAGCTATCCTCAAGATGGTCTTACCCAATCTCGTTCAAGACGAAGAAGTTTGTGAAGCATGTGTACTAGGGAAACATTGTAGACAGTTTTTTCCCTTTTCATCTACAACTTGTGATGAAGCTTTTGGCATTGTACACTCGGATGTATGGACCGCCCCATGTAACTCAAGAGATCAATATAAATATTTTGTTTCATTCATTGATGACTACTCAAGATACACATGGATCACACTCTTACACTCAAAGGATCAAGTATATGAAGCGTTTACTAACCTTACCAAATATATCTCTACCCAATTCAAGACCAAAATCAAGATCTTAAGAAGTGATAATGGAGGGGAGTATGTGAGCAAACGATTCAAGGAGTTACTCAATAATTTTGGTATCATACACCAAACATCGTGTGCATACACTCCACAACAGAATGGGGTAGTAGAAAGTGTTGAAATTATAAGTTTAAAGAGATTGAAGAATGTTTAGAGACTAAGAGTGAGAATAGCAAGGGATTATGAATGTTTGTATGTATTTTTATTCTCTTAGTCATACGACTCTTTATAAGAGGTTACACATATATTTATAGACATTTGAATGAGAGGAGGTGCAGAAGAAGAGAATAATGGCGTGAAGAAGGAAGAAGAAAAGAGAGGTTTTGCTTGAAGAAGAGAGGAGTGAGCAGCTCACATACTCCAACAGTATTGCGCTCCATGTCTCTCTCTGGCGCCCCATGCTTGTGCCCATGCCTCTCCTTGCTTCCTTACTTAGTTTAGTTAGATCATCTAGTTGAGATCCAACAACTTCCTTTTCTTCTAGTTCCTTCTTAACTTGTTCTCTTTCTAGTTCCTTTTCAACTAGTTTTCTCCTTTTCCCTCCTTCTCTTGTGTTTGAATTCTTCTTCTTGAGATCACATATTTCAACACTCCCCCTCAAGATTGGTCGGTGGAGATCCTTAAGACCGATCTTGCCATGAATGTGATCACAAGTAATAGTTGAAGTTGCCTTAGTGAAGATATCTGCTAATTGATCCTTGCTTGCTACAAAGGCGGTTTTGATAATTCCTTCTTGTATCTTCCCTCTCACAAAGTGGCAATCAACTTCTATGTGCTTGGTTCTTTCATGAAATACCGGATTTGATGCTATATGCATTGCAGCTTGATTATCACAATACAATAGCATTTCTCCATCTCCCTGGATTCCAAGGTCTTTTAGAAGCGCTTTTATGCATATCAACTCCTTTGTCAATTCTTTCATGGATCTGTACTCTGCTTCAGCACTTGATAAGGCTATGACCTTCTGTTTTTTGCTCCTCCAGGTTACTAGATTTCCTCCCACAAATGTGCAAAAACCAGATGTGGACTTTCTATCCTTTTTACCTCCAGCCCAATCCGCATCACAATAACCTTGGACCTTTGTGTTCCCATTAACATGCATCCATACACCTTTTCCAGGGCTATTCTTTAGGTACCATAGCAACCTCTCAATCATGTTCCAATGTTGTGAGGTTGGCTTTTGCATATGCTGGCTCACACGGTTTACTGCAAAGCAGATGTCAGGTCTTGTAATGGTAAGATAGATAAGTTTGCCCACCATCCTTTGGTATCTTTTAATGTTCTCCAAAGGCTCCCCCTCAGGACTATCTTGGTATCCTTCTTCTATTGGAGTTTTGGCCGGCTTGGATCCTAACTTCCCGGTTTCTTCCAAGAGATCCAGCACATATTTCCTTTGAGATATGAACATTCCATCTCCAAATCGTGTCATCTCAATCCCTAGGAAGTACTTGAGCTCCCCTAGATCCTTTATATCAAAGTCGGCCTTCAAGAGTCCCTTGATTTGATCTACTCCATCTTTGTCACTTCCTGTGATGATTAGATCATCAACATAAATCAAGACTACCACTACTCCTCCTTCACTTTGTCTTGTGAATAGAGTATGATCCGCTTCAGATTTTATGAACTCCTTCTTCAAGAGACAATCGCTTAGCCTTTGGTACCATGCTCTTGGAGATTGCTTCAGCCCATAGATTGCTTTCTTCAATCTACACACTTTGTTGCCTCCATTATGATACCCTAGGGGTGGATCCATATATACTTCTTCTTCCAAATCCCCCTGCAAGAAGGCGTTCTTGACGTCCATTTGCCATAAGTCCTATTCCAAGTTTACAGCTACCGAGATAAGAATTCTTATGGAATGGAGCTTAGCCACTGGAGAAAATGTTTCAGTATAGTCCTCCCCATAGACTTGAGTATATCCTTTTGCTACCAGCTTTGCTTTGTACCTTTCTATTTCCCCATCACTTGTGTATTTAATTGTATACACCAATCTACTCCCAACCGACTTCTTATCCTTTGGTAAGTCGGTTAAGTACCAAGTATTATTCCTTTCCATGGACTTCATTTCCTCTTCCATGGCTTTCACCCATACTTCACTCTCACATGCTTCTTCATATGAGCTAGGAATGTATTCCTTGCTGATTTTTGTGAGAAACACTTCATGCTTAATGGGTAATGTCGCCAAGGAACAGAAATGCTCAATGGGATATGTGATAATACTAGTTTGAGTGTGAACTCCTCCTTGTGATATGAGAGTGCTGTCGCCAATAGGATCGAGATCTAAGCTCGCCGTACGCTCAGGACACTCTCTTATCACACAAGGAAAAATACTCGTACTAGACTCTCCTTGGAGCATAGCAGAATTGTTATAGCCATAAAAGACACGTTGTCGCCTCTGTCTTGTACTTCTTCTTAGAGGTATGGTTGGCTCCTGTCCTTCTTCAGCATCTGCTCCCTCTTCATCCAAATTCTGATCCACTTCCTCATGTGCATTATCCGCACTATCTTGCTCTATGAAGTTCTCAGATGTTTCTTCTTGTACTTCTTCACATAGGCTTTGCGTTTCATCAAACACCATCCAGTCCATGGATGAATAGATCATTCCTTTAGAAGCATCATGATCCTTAGCCCCATAGAAACTCTCTTGTTCATTAAACCTTACTTCTCTAGACACATACACTCTTCTTGTTTCCGGATTGTAGACCTTGTAGCCCTTTTGTGTTGGTGAATATCCAATGAACACACACCTCATGCTTCGAGGTTCAAGTTTGCTTCTGTGACCTTCTGGTAAAAACATGAAGCATGTGCATCCAAACGTTTTGATATGATTTAAGCTTGGTTTCTTCTTGTACAACACTTCAAATGGGGACTTATCATCCAGATTTTTGGTTGGAAGTCGGTTGATTAAGTAGCTTGATGTCATTACGGCATCTCCCCAATGGAACTTTGGTACTCTTTTGGCAATCATGAGAGTCCTTGCTACTTCCATTAGGTGTCTATTCTTCCTTTCAGCTATCCCGTTCTGCTGAGGAGTGTATGCACACGATGTTTGATGAATGATGCCAAAGTTGTTGAGCAACTCTTTGAATCGTTTACTCACATATTCCCCTCCATTATCACTACGCAATACTTTGATCTTTGTTTTGAATTGGGTAGAGATATAGTTAATGAAGTTGGTGAAGGCTTCATACACTTGATCTTTGGTATGTAGAAGAGTGATCCATGTATATCTTGAGTAGTCATCAATGAATGAAACAAAATATTTATATTGATCTCTTGAATTACATGGTGAGGTCCATACATCTGAGTGTACAATGACAAACGCTTCATCACAAGTTGTAGATGAAGTAGGAAAAGCTTGTCTACAATGCTTCCCTAGTACACACGCCTCACACACTACTTCTTCTTGGATGAGATTGGGTAAGACCTGTTGAAATTAAGAGTATGGAGGCTTAGGGATTGTTGAGAGAGTGATAGTTGTGGCATGAGAATAATAAGGAGTTTGAGGTTTGGATATTTAGAGAATGTTTAGGATGATGATGGTGGCGTGAGTATTGATGTAATGAGGGATTATTGTTTGAGAATGATGATAAGAATGATGATGAGAATGAGAATGATAATGGTTGATGAAATAAGATGAACTAAGGAGAAGTATGGCGCCGGAGAGCTAAGGCTCCACCGGCGCCTTTAGGGAGATAAGCAAAGCTTCCTTTAAGCTTCCTTTTACTCTTTTAATCTTCTTATTCTCTTATTCACAACTCTTTACATCACATTACATGTATATTTATAGAGTTTTTACATAGAGAAGAAGAGAAGAGGCGTGAAAAAGGAAGGAGAGAAGAGAGGGGTTTGCGTGAAGAAGAGAGGAGGGAAGGGAGCAGCTCACTGTTTGACTCCTGTTCAAGCTGCGCCCATACCCTGCTGCTGACGCCTCCATGCTTGTGCCCATGCCCTGGTTCTGGCGCCCCATGCTCTCCTTTGCTTCCTCTTTTCCACTTAGTTAGTCTTCTAGTTAGTATGTAACAGCTTCCTTTCTTCTAGTTACATCCTAACCAAGACTTCTTCAAGTTCCTTGTGAACTAGGTTTCCTTTCCCTCCTTCTCTTAGATTTGAATTCTTCTATCATAGAGATCACATATTTCAACACTCCCCCTCAAGATTGGTCGGTAGGTGTCCTTAAGGCCAATCTTGCCATGTACGTGATCCTCATTGATAGAAGATGATGCCATGATAAGGATATCCGCTAGCTGATCCTTGCTTGCTCCAAAGATGGTTTTGATGACTCCTAACCTCAATGAGACCACGGCTTCCTCTCCTATGGCCTTTACTCTTTCTTGCGGATTAGGCTTTGTCTTCTCTAAGCTTCACTCGGATCATGTCTCCTCGGGCTTCTTGTCTCAAACTTAATCTTGACTTCAAGCTCCTCGGATGACATCTTCTAGCTCATAGAATACTCACATTGTCATTGGCTTCCTCTTGATGACTCTTGGGAGTATACTCTATCCGTTGGACGCCACTTCCCGCTGCTTCTCGGATCACCACACCTAATAAGGTCTGCAAGGTGGTTTCTCCTTCGGTTTCCTTACAACATTATCCATAGCTACTCATATGTGTCTCCCGGCTTCCTCTCGCCATCGTCTCCTCATATGGTGCTTGGATTCCCTTGTTGCCTTGTTTACCGTTCCACAACTTCCTAGGTGAACGCCTCTTGGTCTGAACTTCACTCTCCATCTATCAAGATCAATCTTGGCTTTAACCCTTCATAGATTTGATCTTGATTCTTCAAAGAGCCATCCGCTCTAAGCCACTTATCATAAGACTCTCCCGGCTTCCTCTCGGAATGCCGCACCTATCCATGGTACAATGTGATAGTCCTCTTCTTCTTGGACCATCACCTAGCTTGGTGTTTCAACGGTCTTCTTCAACACTCCCCCTCAAGCTTGGTTCGAGTATGGGAAGAACCAAACTTGACAAGGAAGACCGTTGCATAATTTGGAGCTTACCGCTTCTTCAACACTTCCCTTCAAGACTAGCCCATTGCCAAGGGACCACTCTTGCAAAGGAAAGAGCACTAAGCTTGATTATGCCAATGATGCCGCCTCCTCTTGGACTATCTATCCCACTTGCCAATTAGGACAAGCTTTCGTCTGCTAGCCATTTTGGATTAGGCCGCAAAGGACATCATCTACCTCCACATAACACCACCATGAATAGCTTGCTTGAGCCTATACACACTTCTTCTTGTAGATTGCTCCACTTGGATCGCCACATGGTTGAGTATGATCACCACTCTCTCAAGACCTCCTGGATCAAGTGATTCGGCCTCAAGAGAGGATGAAGACCATGTGGAAGAATATGACCCTCCATAAGCACCCTTTAATCAATACCTTGGAGCAACTACTTCTTGGACCATCTGAATCTTCCGCTTGTTGAAAGATTCACCAATGAAAGATAGCATTAGCCTATGAGATTGGTTTTGGAAGTCATGAACTTCTTGGAAATGAGTCTTGCAGAGTTTGATTTGCCTGTTACTGAGGCTGAGAATTCGCCAAGAGCTTCACTGAGTCGCTGTTGCTCTTCTTCTTCTCAGAGCAACAATCGCTCTTAACCTCTTCCTCTGAGGTTTCCCTTTCTAAGCAGCCTTACTCTTCTCCTCCTTAACGCTTGAAGTTACAAGCGAATGTGAGTTTCCAATCACCATAACTGGAATCAAACTCTCAAGAATCACAACACAAGCCCATCCAAAAACATTGCTTACTATCTCTTCACTGCTTCTTTTCCACAATTGATTTTTCTCTTATCAACTGTGTTTCTTTGATCAAAAAATTATTGACCACTTCCTTTTCTTTGCAGGAAACATCTCAGCCTTGTGCTTCATCTCTGTTTCATGCAAGCCTTCCACGTGAACTCCTCTTGTCACGTCTCTTCCGCAAGTCTCTTCCGGGTTAAAGATGTGAACTCCTCTTGTCACCTCTCTTCCCCAAGTCTCTTCCGGGATTCAACCTTCTTCAGCTTCCTCTTTCTAAGGTAAGCTTCTCCTTTTCTCCAAGTTTTACTATGAGCTGTCTCATATTTTTCTTGAAGTCTTATGTGAACTAGATTCACACTTTCTTTGACTGTTTTTTTTTTGTACAGCCGGTTTAATGCTTCCTCTTCTTTCTTGCTGGATTTCTTCATTTGATCACCAGCCACTTTACTTCCTGTTCAATGATTTGTTTTCACTTGGAGATTGCTTGGATCACCACTTAAGGTCACCAACCAGCCTTCTCCTCTTCTAAACCATCACGCCAAAAACACTCTTCATCTCCTAGATGCCTTATTTCCCACGCCATACATGCTAAAGACCATCACGCCATGACAAGCTTCTTCATGGATGAATGATTCTAAAAATCCTCTGGATCTTGTTTCCAAAGAGGATCACCGAGGGATTGATGTTGATACAACCCCTTTTCAAAGTTTTGTATGTGGATCTAGACTCCACACAAAAGAAACACAAAGAAAAATATTTACTCTCTCACACACACCCTATTAAAAACGCATGGGAGGAACAAATTACCCCAAAAAATCTCTCTCTCATGTGTTTAACAAAAGAAAACGAGTTCCTCAAGGCAAGGAGCCAAGGAGAGCCCAAGTAAATCTCCCTCAATTTGTCATCATTTTCTAGTAACAATACACACCCTTAGTCCTTTCACAACTTGAAGATCTTATGATCTCAAGGATATTAATCTCAGAGTGAATAGAACTAAGAAAGTGTATGGTTATAGATTAGAAGACTTTGTAGAGAGCTAGAAGAATAACAAGAGATTAGGCGCTAGATCACTCAACTTGCTCTGATACCATGTTGAAATTAAGAGTATGGAGGCTTAGGGATTGTTGAGAGAGTGATAGTTGTGGCATGAGAATAATAAGGAGTTTGAGGTTTGGATATTTAGAGAATGTTTAGGATGATGATGGTGGCGTGAGTATTGATGTAATGAGGGATTATTGTTTGAGAATGATGATAAGAATGATGATGAGAATGAGAATGATAATGGTTGATGAAATAAGATGAACTAAGGAGAAGTATGGCGCCGGAGAGCTAAGGCTCCACCGGCGCCTTTAGGGAGATAAGCAAAGCTTCCTTTAAGCTTCCTTTTACTCTTTTAATCTTCTTATTCTCTTATTCACAACTCTTTACATCACATTACATGTATATTTATAGAGTTTTTACATAGAGAAGAAGAGAAGAGGCGTGAAGAAGGAAGGAGAGAAGAGAGGGGTTTGCGTGAAGAAGAGAGGAGGGAAGGGAGCAGCTCACTGTTTGACTCCTGTTCAAGCTGCGCCCATACCCTGCTGCTGACGCCTCCATGCTTGTGCCCATGCCCTGGTTCTGGCGCCCCATGCTCTCCTTTGCTTCCTCTTTTCCACTTAGTTAGTCTTCTAGTTAGTATGTAACAGCTTCCTTTCTTCTAGTTACATCCTAACCAAGACTTCTTCAAGTTCCTTGTGAACTAGGTTTCCTTTCCCTCCTTCTCTTAGATTTGAATTCTTCTATCATAGAGATCACATATTTCAACAAGACCATCTTGAGGACTGCTGAACTTGGATGTCCTAGCCTTCCATGCCATAATGGGCTATCTTCAATCTCTTTCCTCCCAAAAAACTTTGTATCTGCCTTCATTCCAAGAGCCATTGGTTCCTCTTGTTTATTCGATTCCAAGATATACACACCATCTTCTACCTTCCCTTCTCCAAGCACATGGTTTGTTTTAGGGTCCTGAAACTTAACAAATTCAGTCCCAAACACAGCCACACACTCCAAATCCTTTGTAGCTTTATTAACGGATAAAAGATTAGATGAGAAGTTAGGCATGTATAATGCTTTTGTTTCCCTTTTAAAAAGCTCTAACTCTCCTATCCCTTTAATTGGAACTGAGCTTCCATTGGCTACTTGTACACTTCCATGGCACGGTTCAAGATTCTTTAACATATCTTGATCCTTGATCATGTGATGAGAAGCCCCTGAATCCACAATGATTCTAGTCTTCTTTATGGGTGTTTTAGAGCTGAAAAAACTCTTACCCGAATCTGTGATTTTGGCTAGGCTCTTGATGAGAGCTTCAAACTCAGACCTTCTAACCAGTTCTTCAACAGGTTGTGCAATTCCCGTGAAGGCTCTAGGTCCATTCCCATTCTCCCTTAGCCGCTTAGGCCTCAAGTGTGGATGGAGGGTCCAACATTTCTCCTTAGTGTATCCTTTCATCTTGCAATGCTCACACTCCAACGTCCTCTTGTCTCCAAATGTGAGATTCTTTCTTGCAAGATGTGCAGCTTCACTTGGTGCACGAAACAGGTCTCTAGACCCTTCTTCCCTTTGTATCATACCGCATACTTCCGCTAGACTTGGCAGATTCTCAAATCGAAGTATATGCTTGATAAGATCCTTGTATGATGCATTGAGTGCCAAGAGAAGCCCAAACACTTGATCTTGGTCACGCCTTTCTCCTAACTCCTTGGGGTCTATAGTGTGTGGCCTCAAGATCTCCAACTCGGCCCATAAGCTTCTATACTCCCCAAACATTTCCTTGAATGACTTTTCCTCTTGGTGGAGCTCATTCAATACCCTTTTCACCTCAAATATCCTTGATATGTTTGAGATGTTTCCATATACTCCTTTGAGTATATCCCAAAGTTCCTTGGCGGTATCCGCATATGAGTAAGCCGCCAAGATAGTTGGTTCTAGTGAGCTTAGGAGAAGAGAAAGAGTGTATTGTTCTTCTTGCTCTTCCTTAGCTTCCTCCTTCTCATTTCTCACCGCCGCTTCTGTTCCTTCTTTTGGCTCAACATATTGCCAAAGTCCTCGGCCTCTAAGAGTAGTTTTGGTGGTTTTTGCCCAAAGGAGATAGTTGTTTCCCTTGAGCATAACCGAGATTGTTACCCTATTAGTCTCCATTTTCTAGTAATAATACACAATCTTAGTCCTTTCACAACTTGAAGATCCTATGATCTCAAGGATATTAATCTCAGAGTGAATAGAACTAAGGAAGGTGTATTGTTATAGATTAGAAGCCTTGTAGAGTATTAGAGTAATCAAGAAGAGAATAAGCGGTTTAGTAGATAACCCGCTCTGATACCATGTTGAAATTATAAGTTTAAAGAGATTGAAGAATGTTTAGAGACTAAGAGTGAGAATAGCAAGGGATTATGAAAGTTTGTATGTATTTTTATTCTCTTAGTCATATGAATCTTTACAAGAGGTTACACATATATTTATAGACATTTGAATGAGAGGAGGTGCAGAAGAAGAGAAGAATGGCGTGAAGAAGGAAGAAGAGAAGAGAGGTTTTGCGTGAAGAAGAGAGGAGTGAGCAGCTCACCTACTCCAACAGTATTGCGCTCCATGCCTCTCTCTGGTGCCCCATGCTTGTGCCCATGCCTCTCCTTGCTTCCTTACTTAGTTTAGTTAGATCATCTAGTTAAGATCCAACAACTTCCTTTTCTTCTAGTTCCTTCTTAACTTGTTCTCTTTCTAGTTCCTTTTCAACTAGTTTTCTCCTTTTCCCTCCTTCTCTTGTGTTTGAATTCTTCTTCTTGAGATCACATATTTCAACAGAAAGAAAGAATAGGCATCTCATGGAAGTAGCAAGAACCCTCATGATTGCCAAAGGAGTACCCAAGTTTCATTGGGGAGATGCAGTAATGACTTCAAGTTACTTGATCAACCGGCTTCCAACCAAAAATCTGGATAATGAATCACCATTTGAAGTGCTACACAAAAGCAAGCCAAGCGTGAATCATATGAAGACCTTTCGATGTTCTTATTGTATGTTTCTACCGGAGGGACAAAGAAGCAAACTTGAACCTCGAAGTATGAAGTGTGTGTTCATTGGCTACTCACCAACACAAAAAGGATACAAGGTCTACAATCCGGAGACAAGGAGGGTCTATGTATCTAGAGAGGTGAGATTCAATGAAGAAGAAGGATTTTATGGAAACAAGAACCATGGAGCTCCAGAAGATGTGACTTCATTATCTATGGATTGGATGCGGGTTAATGACGCTCTAATAAATGAAGTACAAGGAGAGAGCAAATCCTTTGAAACCAGAGTAGAAGATGAGGCACATGCGGAGCAAAATCAGAATTCTGTTAAAGAAGAAGCGCATGATGGTGAGGGAGAACCTGAGCCAACAGTACCCCTAAGAAGAGGTACAAGACAAAGGCGACAACATGTTTACTATGGCTACAACAACTCTGCCATGCTCCAAGGGGAGTCTAGTGCGAGTAATCTTCCTTGTGTGATAAGAGAATGTCCTGAGTGTACGGCAAGCTTAGATCTCGATCCTATTGGCGACAGCACTCTCTTATCACAATGGGGAGATAACACTCAAACTAGCACTATCACATATCTTATTGAGCATTTTTGCTCGTTGGCATCCTTACCTATGAAGTATGAAGCGTTTCTTGGAAGAATCAACAAGGAATCCATACCTAACTCATATAAAGAAGTGTGTGAGAATGGAGTATGGGTGAAAGCCATAGAAGAGGAAATGAAGTCCATGGAAAAGGACCACACTTGGTACTTGACCAAATTACCAAAGGATAAAAAATCAGTTGCGTGTAGATGGGTTTACACAATCAAGTATACAAGTGATGGGAAAATAGAGAGGTACAAAGCAAGGCTGGTGGCAAAAGGATACACTCAAATCTATGGGGAGGATTATACTGAGACATTTGCTCCGGTTGCTAAGCTCCACTCCTTAAGAATCCTAATCTCAGTGGCAGTGAACTTGAAGTGGGATCTGTGGCAGATGGATGTCAAAAACGCCTTCTTGCAAGGAGATTTGGAAGAAGAGGTATATATGGATCCACCCCAAGGATATCATAAGGAAGGCAACAAGGTTTGCAGATTGAAGAAATCAATCTATGGGCTAAAGCAATCTCCAAGAGCATGGTACCAAAGGCTAAGCGCTTGTCTTTTGGAGAAGGAGTTCATAAGATCTGAAGCTGATCATACTCTCTTCACAAGGCAAAGTGAAGGAGGAGTAGTGGTGGTCTTGATCTATGTTGATGATCTAATCATCACAGGAAGTGACAAAGATGGAGTATATCAAATCAAGAAACTCTTCAAGATCGTTTTTGATATAAAGGATCTGGGAGAGCTTAAATACTTCCTAGGGATTGAGATGACACGGTTTGAAGATGGGATCTTCATCTCCCAAAGGAAATATGTGCTGGATCTCTTGGAAGAAACTGGGAAGTTAGGATCCAAGCCGGCTAAAACTCCAATAGAAGAAGGCTACCAAGATAATCCTGAGGGGGAGCCATTGGATGATATTAAGAGGTATCAAAGGATGGTGGGCAAGCTCATTAACCTCACTATCACAAGGCCAGACATTTGTTTTGCAGTGAACTGTGTGAGGCAACATATGCAAAAACCAACTATGCAGCATTGGAACATGATTGAGAGGCTGCTAAGGTACTTAAAAACAGCCCTGGAAAAGGCATATGGATGAAGGCTAATGGAAACACAAAGGTTCAAGGATATTGTGATGCGGATTGGGCTGGAGATAAGCAAGATAGAAAGTCCACATCCGGTTTTTGTACCTTTGTGGGAGGTAATCTAGTCACTTGGAGAAGTAAGAAGCATAAAGTTATAGCCTTATCAAGTGCTGAAGCTGAGTATAGGGCTATGAAGGAGGTGACAAAAGAATTGATATGGGTGAAGGCATTCCTAGAAGATCTTGGAATACATGAGGCTGAGGAGATGCTGTTGTATTGTGATAATCAAGCTGCAATACATATAGCATCCAATCCGGTATTCCATGAAAGGACCAAGCATATAGAAGTGGATTGTCATTTTGTGAGGGGAAAGATTCAAGAAGGAATCATCAAACCCGCATTTGTAGCAAGTGGTGAACAGCTAGCGGATATCTTCACCAAGGCAACATCCTCTATCATTGGGGATCACATACATGGCAAGATCAGTTTAAAGGATCTTCACCGATCAATCTTGAGGGGGAGTGTTGAAATATGTGATCCCATAGTCAAGAAGAAGAATTCAAACTTAAGAGGAGGGAAAAAAGGAGAACTAGTTGTGAAGAAACTAGAAAGAGAACTAGTTGAGAAGGAATTAGAAGAAAAGGAAGCTGTTGGATCTCAACTAGACAATCTAACTAAACCAAGTGAGGAAGCTGTTGAAGTATGTGATCACTTAGGAGAAGAGAGGAATTCAAAATCAACAAAAGGAGGGAAAGGAAAACTAGTTGACAAGGAACTAGAAGGAGTCTTAGTTGAGAAGGAACTAGAAGAAAGGGAAGCTGTTCTAACTCAACTAGACAAACTAACTAAACCAAGTGAGGAAGCAAAGTGAGGCATGGGCGTAGCATGGAGAAGCATGGGTGCAGCATGGAGAAGCATGGGCGCGGCAGAAGAACAGGGAGTAACTCTGTGTGCTAACTCGGGTTACTCACCTCGAGTTAGCTAACCAGAGCTACTCCTCATGCACTTCTTCTTCTCTCCTTCTCCTTCATTGTAAAACCTCTATAAATACCAATGTATACCTCTTGTTGTAATTACAATTTAAAAAAAAGGAATACAAGGAAAGTTTTATTACATCTATTCTCTTTTTTCTAATCATACTAAACACTCTCTAATACTCTAAACTCTTAAATTTAACATTGTATCAGAGCAGGTTCTCTATCCAACCGCCTAAACTTTCTTCATAATCTCTCTAAGCTATTTACAAATCTTCTAATCGATAGCAATACATCTTGCCAAGCTCTATTCACTCTGAGATTAATATCCTTGAGATCGGTTGATCTTCAAGTTGTGAAAAAACTGGGATTGTGTATTACTACTAGAGAATGGAGATGAATAAAGTAGCAATCTATGTTGTCCTAAAGGGGAATAGCTATCTTCTTTGGGCAAAAACTACTAAGGCCGATCTAAAGAACCTTCAGCCGTGTCATGGAAATGTATAAATAGCCAATGGAAGCTCAATTCCGATTGAAGGGATAGGGGAGTTAGAGCTTTTCACAAAAGAAACAAAAGCATTATACATGCCTAGTTTCTCATCCAATCTCTTATCCGTTCATAGAGTTACAAAAGATTTGGATTGTGTGGCATTGTTTGGGACTGACTTTGTTAAGTTTCAGGACCCTAAAACAAGTCATGTGCTCGGAGAAGGGAAGGTGGAGGATGGGGTGTATCTGTTGGAGACAAATAAACAAGAAACCCTAAAAGCTCTTGGTATGAAGGCGGATAAGGAAGTTTTTGGCAAGAAGGAGATTGAAGATAGCCCATTATGGCATGGAAGGCTAGGACATCCAAGTTCAGCTGTCCTCAAGATGGTCTTACCCAATCTCGTTCAAGAAGAAGTAGTTTGTGAAGCATGTGTACTATTAGGGAAACATTGTAGACAAGTCTTTCCCTCTTCATCTACAACTTGTGATGAAGCTTTTGGCATTGTACACTCGGATGTATGGACCGCCCCATGTAATTCAAGAGATCAATATAAATATTTTGTTTCATTCATTGATGACTACTCAAGACACACATGGATCACACTTCTACATTCCAAAGATCAAGTATATGAAGCATTCACTAACTTCATTAAATACATCTATACCCAATTCAAGACAAAAATCAAGGTCTTAAGAAGTGATAATGGAGGGGAGTATGTGAGCAAACGATTCAAGGAGCTACTCAACAACTTGGGTATCATCCATCAAACATCCTGTGCATACACTCCACAACAAAATGGGGTAGCAGAAAGGAAGAATAGACACCTAATGGAAGTAGCAAGAACTCTCATGATTGCCAAAGGAGTACCTAAGTTTCATTGGGGAGATGCAGTGATGACTTCAAGTTACTTGATCAACCGGCTTCCAACCAAGAACCTACACAATAAGTCACCATTTGAAGCGCTATACAAGAAGAGACCAAGCTTGAATCATATGAAGACCTTTGGATGTACATGTTTCATGTTTCTACCAGAGGGACAGAGAAGCAAGCTTGAACCTAGAAGCATGAAGTGTGTATTCATTGGATACTCAACAACGCAAAAGGGCTACAAGGTCTACAATCTGGAGACAAGAAGGGTCTATGTGTCTAGAGAAGTAAAGTTCAATGAAAAAGAAAGCTTTTATGGAACTAAGAATCATGATATTTCTGAAGGTATGGTCCCATCATCCATGGATTGGATGCGGTTTGATGAGTCACCAATAACAAGGGATAAAGTACAAGGAGAGAGTACAGCATCTGAGGACATCATGGAACCAGACCAAGATTCAGCTGAAGAAGAAGATAATATTGAGGAAGATGAATCTGAGCCAATCATAACACTAAGAAGAAGTACAAGACAGAGGCGACAACGTGTTTACTATGGTTACAACAAATCTGCCATGCTCCAAGGAGAGTCTAGTGCGAGTAATCTTCCTTGTGTGATAAGAGAATGTCTTGAGCATACGGCAAGCTTAGATCTCGATCCTATTGGCGACAGCACTCTCTTATCACAAGGGGGAGATAACACTCAAACTAGCACTATCACATATCCCATTGAGCATTTTTGCTTGTTGGCATCGTTACCTATGGAGCATAAAGCTTTTCTTGGAAAAATCAGCAAAGAATCCATACCTAACTCATATGAAGAAGCGTGTGAGAGTGGAGTATGGGTAAAAGCCATGGAAGAGGAAATGAAGTCTATGGAAAGGAATCATACTTGGTACTTAACCGATTTACCAAGGGATAAAATACACAAGTGATGGGCGGATAGAAAGATACAAGGCAAGGTTGGTAGCAAAAGGGTATACTCAAATCTATGGGGAGGATAATACCGAGACATTTGCTCCGGTTGCTAAGCTCCACTCCATCAGAATCTTAATCTCGGTGGCAGTAAACTTGAAGTGGGATCTATGGCAGATGGATGTCAAGAACGCGTTCTTACAAGGGGATTTGGAAGAGGAAGTGTATATGGATCCACCCCAAGGATATCATAAGGAAGACAACAAAGTTTGTAGATTGAAGAAAGCAATCTATGGGCTAAAACAATCTCCAAGAGCATGGTACCAAAGGCTAAGCGCTTGTCTGTTGGAGAAGGAATTCATAAAATCTGAAGCTGATCATACTCTGTTCACAAGGCAAAGTGAAGAAGGAATAGTGGTGGTGTTGATCTATGTTGATGATCTAATCATCACAGGAAGTAACAAAGATGGAATAGATCAAATCAAGAAACTCTTAAAGGCGGACTTTGATATAAAGGACCTAGGGGAGCTTAAGTATTTCCTAGGGATTGAGATGACGCGATTTGGAGATGGAATGTTTATCTCTCAAAGGAAATATGTGCTGGATCTCTTGGAAGAGACCGGAAAGTTAGGATCAAAGCCGGCTAAAACTCCAATAGAAGAAGGCTACCAAGATTATCCTGAGGGGGAGCCATTGGAGGATATTAAGAGGTAACAAAGGATGGTGGGCAAGCTCATTTAACTCACTATCACAAGGCCGGACATATGTTTTGCAGTGAACCGTGTGAGCCAACAAATGCAAAAGCCAACTATGCAGCATTGGAACATGATTGAGAGGCTGCTAAGATATTTGAAAAACAATCCGGGGAAAGACATTTGGATGCATGCCAATGGAAACACAAAGGTCCAAGGTTATTGTGATGCGGATTGGGCTGGAGATAAGAATGATAGAAAGTCTACATCTGGTTTTTGTACATTTGTAGGAGGCAATCTAGTGACTTAGAGGAGAAAAAACAGAAAGTCATAGCCTTATCTAGTGCTGAGGCTGAGTATAGAGCTATGAAAGAGTTGACAAAGGAGCTAATATGGATAAAATCATTCCTAAGTGATCTTGGAATACATGAAGATGAAGAAATGTTATTGTATTGTGATAATCAAGCAGCAATACATATAGCATCTAATCCAGTATTCCATGAAAGAACCAAGCACATAGAAGTTGATTGCCACTTTGTGAGAGGGAAGATTCAAGAAGGAATCATTAAAACCGCTTTTGTAGACAGCAAGGAACTAGCGGATATCTTCACTAAAGCAACCTCAGCCATCACTTGTGATCACATCCATGGCAAGATCGGTCTTAAGGATCTCCATCGACCAATCTTGAGGGGGAGTGTTGAAGTATGTGATCACTTAGGAGAAGAGAGGAATTCAAAATCAACAAAAGGAGGGAAAGGAAAACTAGTTGACAAGGAACTAGAAGGAGTCTTAGTTGAGAAGGAACTAGAAGAAAGGGAAGCTGTTCTAACTCAACTAGACAAACTAACTAAACCAAGTGAGGAAGCAAAGGGAGGCATAGGCGCAGCATGGAGAAGCATGGGTGCAGCATGGAGAAGCATGGGCGCAGCAGAGGAACAGGGAGTAATTCTGTGTGCTAACTCGGGTTACTCACCTCGAGTTAGCTAACCAGAGCTACTCCTCATGCACTTCTTCTTCTCTCCTTCTCCTTCATTGTAAAACCTCTATAAATACCAATGTATACCTCTTGTTGTAATTACAATAAAAAAAAGGAATACAAGAAAAGTCTTATTACATCTATTCTCTCTTTTCTAATCATACTAAACACTCTCTAATACTCTAAACTCTTAAATTTAACAGAAGCAAAGTGAGGTATGGGCGCAAGCATGGGCGGGTAAGAGCAGGGCATGGTGCACCAAGACTATTGGAGCAGCCAAATCATTTCTCTTCTCCTCTTCACGCCATTCTCCTTCTCTCCTTTGCTTCTTCTTCTTCTTCTTCTATGTAAAACTCTATAAATACATGTAATATCTTGTAAAGAAAAGAGTGAATAAGAGAAAATATTCAGAAATCTCTCTCTTTCTTACACCAGTTCTCTCATCTTCATCCTTATCTGTTTCTAAACCTCTAAAATCAACATGAGGAAGTCGGAATAGGAGAGCACTCATCTTGGGGTAGGCTTACTACTTAGATGCTTTCAGCAGTTATCCGCTCTGCACTTGGCTACCCAGCATTTATCGTGGGCACAATAACTGGTACACCAGAGGTGCATCCTTCCCGGTCCTCTCGTACTAGGGAAAGGTCCTCTCAATGCTCTAACGCCCACACTGGATATGGACCAAACTGTCTCATGACGTTCTGAACCCAGCTCACGTACCACTTTAATGGGTACCGGAGACCTTCTCTTGTACCGGGGATGGCCATTTATGCGTGAGACAAGCCATTATTTGGTATTCATTATTATCTTTATTAGTGTTAACAAATTACCAAAGCAAATAACTACAGCAAACAACAAAAAATCAAATTCAAAATAGGAATCCACTTTTAGGAATCATTAAATCCTAGAAAAGTCAGATTTTGAAATAGAAGAGTCACAAAATTTCCTGTGGTAGAATAAAATATCTCTCATATCTTTCTCGAATAAAGATAAATTCTTTGTTTTTTTCTTCCAAAAGAATGTTGGTATGTTGCTGCGAACAATGCACCAATCCTTTGTTGAATCCGGTCCCGGCGGGGATCACCTCCCCCCCCCCCTTAGAACAAGATTTTTTTTTCAGGCCTTTCAACCAATCGATACGACCCCGAAGGGCAGCTTTTGCTAAAACTCAAGCAGTTTCTTGAAAACTTGCTTCGGATATAAAACTTTGAGTATTCAAAGATGCTCGAGTTATTCCTAATAAAACGACCCGATAACAGATTGCTTCTTCTAAAGCACGCCCCATTCGTTCTGCTTGTAACAATCCAATAAGTTCTCCAGGTAAAAAACATTAGACATTCCCTCTTCTGAAACCAAAACTTTTGATGTTATTTGACGTACAATAATTTCGATATGCCTATTCTGAATCTGCACCCCCTGGGATCGATAAACCTTTTGAATCTTATTAACCAAAGAAATACAACTTTGCACTATAGTTAGCTCAGCACCAATCAAGAATCCCCAAGGAATTCCAAGAATTCTTGTTATAGACTTGTTCCAACCCTTAATCCGATTTTCTAAGTTCAGCGATATTGAATCAATCGAGCGGACTTCTAACACTTGTTCTACTTTTGGAAGACCTTGTGTTATATCACCGGAACTCGATTTTTCATATATAAATGTAACTAATGTATCCCCTTCGTAAAGAATTTCTCTGTAATGTCCATGAACGTTTGCTCCCGGAGTAGCCAAATAGGGTTAGTGGATCTTATTACTACAGAATCCCTTTGAACAATTAAAACTTGACCCAATTTTAGGTGTGGTTCTTTTTTGGCTATACATACATTTTCACAAAAAAATTGTCCAAGACTAATTATTGTGGACGTTTCCTCACAATAATTATGATGATAATTTTGATGAAGAAAATACCAATTCAATTTGAATGATTCAAAACAACGTTATTTATGGATCTAAATTAAAAATTCTTCCGTTTTCATTGATTAAATAAGAGTTAATTACTTGAAAAATATATTTTAAGTTATCAAGTTGCAAATATTTAATTACAGAGATCAGATTATAAGTTAGTAAAGGCAAAAACGAATAAAATTCGAAATTTGAATGGCTGTTCCTAAGGGGCCCAACGAAGTTTTAATTGTAGTTAGAGGATTTTTTTTTATTGATTGGTTTATCACTTTGTGATATTTTACATGATTAAATGGACCAATTCTAAAACAATTAAATGATGATAAAATTAACAAAGATTGGGATTCCTTATTTCTATTTAAGAACATACGAATAGTTCCGTGATTTTGTCTAAGTGATTATTGAAGAATGCCAGCCTTGGGAGAAATTGAATAAAACGGATTCATGTGATCGGCAGAGATCAATCCCGAATCTGACGAATTATTCCTTTTTCTTATATACGAAATATGGGATTTCGCTAAGCCAATTCTTATGAAATCTCTAATCAAACCCTTTATACTTACTTCAACAAAGAAAGCACGGATCTCTTCGAGGGAAGAATTGTTGTTCTCTTGGTCCCAATTCAAGACTAAACAAGTTCGAACTAATTGAATACTTGTGTCAAAATTCCTCGAGTTGGTTTACCGTTTCCATAAAGGATATAGTTGAAAACTCGAAGTTGAATATTATCCTTTTCCTGAAAGAGATCTTGTGGCAAGAGTGTTGCCAAATTTATACTGTCCACTATCTCATAGGTGGCTATGGGCCGCACCAAAACAAAAAACGTTTTCTTGGTTGGTGTGATCCGTTGGACATAAATCCAATATTTTAATTTTTTGATTCCTTCGAGTTTTTTTCCCCTTCCTGAAGGTATCAAGATGCCACTGTGTCGGGATATCTTATCCGCCTTGTCTGGAAAATGGATATCCCCCGAAAATATTTTGAGTTCAATCCTTTTTTCCTCTCCACTTGGATCAACCCGCCGACTTGGCTTCTTATATTTAAAGTGATTCGTGTATTGACTCCAATGATCCTATAGTTCTGTACCATTATGGCAGAGGATTCGGGTAAAATATGCACTTCCTCAGGAATGAAAAAAGCGATCTACTTTCATTTCGTATTTTGTCTTAAATTTTTGGACTCCTCGATAGTCAATCATATCCTCTTTTTGGATTATTGAATCCGCCTTTAGAGTCGCATATTTAAGAATTCCGGAACTCTTTCTTCTATATCTAGGATCATCAAAAAAATGCAAAAATACTATTTCTACAGAAAATACCATTTATGGGTATTTAAATCGAGATACCTGAATGCGGTATGAATTTTTTCTCTTGCTCTTGAATTGATTGGAATGGAATGATAAATCTATTTCTTCGCCTTTTTGCTAATAAATCCGAGTTCTCATGAAAAATAGCAGAATATATGAAATTATAATGACTAGTACCTAAGTTTCCATTCAAGTCTGAATAATGGGGGATCTCTGATTTTTTATCATCAAAATCCGAACTCACATATTTTTCGCTCACTTGATCATTATTCACGGAGAAGCCAGAAATAGATTTTCTTTCGACGGAAAGAAGGGTATGTTCATTTGATCTTGATCTTTGTGGATGGAAAAAAGAATTAGACTAGATCCACAGGAACCTCCTGATAATATCCATAAATGACTTGTTTTTTTGTAAGAGATGGACATTACTATATGTAAATTCGGGTGCATGTGACACATCAGTACACCAGTGCATTTCGCCCTCTGAGTCAGAATAAATATATTTTTGAACCCTCTCTTTAAAATGAAAAGTGTATGTTCCCTCGCGAATCCCAGCAATCACTTGTTCTGATTGCACATATTGATCATTTTGAACTAAACGAAAACTTTTTGGTGGAATAGTCACACTATGTATAATATTTTCGCTCTCAATAATTACAGACAAGTCTATATAACATAGAAAGGCAGGATGCCCGTGCCGTGTACGTGTAGGATGAAACAAATCCTCATTGAATTTTATTTTTCCATTATAAGGGGCTCGTACATGTTCGGCAGTACCTCCTGTAAATACTCCGCCGGTATGAAAAGTTCTTAATGTTAGTTGAGTTCCCGGTTTACCAATAGATTGACCCGCAATAATACCTACAGCTTCCCCCAATTCAACTAGGTCACCATGAGTGGGACTCCGACCATAACATAATTGACAGATCCAAGATGTACTCCGACAAGTAAAGGGAGTTCGAATAGATATTGATTGTGTTCCAAAGGTTATTAATCGATTGACAAGTCCAATCCCAAGATCTTGATTTCGAAAGGAGACACATCGGGAACCTATATATATCGTCTGCTAAGACACGACCAATTAATGTTCGGATAAATTTTTTTTCTGACATCATCCTATTTTTATTTCGAGGACTCACAGAAATCCCTCGGATAGTGCCACAATCTGTTCTACGTACAACAATATGTTGAACTACTGCAACAATTCGGCGGGTAAGATATCCAGCATCTGATGTGCGTACAACAGTATCTACAACTCCTTTCCGGGCTCCATAGCAAGAAATAATATATTCTGTTAAAGACAGTCCTTCGCGTAAATTGCTTTGAATAGGTAAATCAATCATTTGTCCTTGGGGATCCGACATTAATCCTCTCATACCTACTAATTGATGTACTTGAGATGCATTTCCCCTAGCTCCCGAAAAAGACATCATATGGACTGGATTGAAGGGGTCCGTCATCCTAAAATAAGGATTCATTTCTTGTCGCAAATATTCACTTGTAGCATACCATATCTCAATAGATTGGCGTAACTTTTCTACCGCATGTACATTCCCATTGTTGATTTTAGAAGTTTAGGGAGAGATAAGGATGAAGATAAGAAAATTGGCGTAATAAGAGAGAGAGATTGCTGAATTTTTCTTCTTATTCACACTCATTCAACCAATACAATGCACAAGTATATATAGACTTTACAAGCATAAGCTAAGGAAAAAATATCTAAGGAAGAGGAAGAGAAGAGGCGTGATGATGGAGTGGTTGAGCTGCTCCAACAGTGCAGCTGCGCCCATGCTGTGCCCATGCTGTGCCCATACCTTCTCCCTGCAGCGCCCATGCCTCCTTTGCTTCCTCACTTGGTTTAGTTAGCTTGTCTAGTTGATATCCAACAGCTTCCTTTTCTTCTAGTTCCTTATAAACTAGCTCTCCTTCTAGTTCCTTCACAACTAGTTCTTTCCTTTTCCCTCCTTTTCTTGAGTTTGAATTCTTCTTCTTGAGATCACATATTTCAACACTCCCCCTCAAGATTGGTCGGTGAATATCCTTTAGACCGATCTTGCCATATATGTGATCCCCAATGATCGAGGATGTTGCCTTGGTGAAGATATCCGCTAGCTGTTCCCCACTTGCTACGAATGCGGGTTTGATGATTCCTTCTTGAATCTTTCCCCTCACAAAGTGACAATCCACTTCTATATGCTTGGTCCTTTCATGGAATACCGGATTGGATGCTATATGTATTGCAGCTTGATTATCACAATACAACAGCATCTCCTCAGCCTCAAGTATCCCAAGATCTTCTAGGAACGCCCTCACCCATATCAATTCTTTTGTCACCTCCTTCATAGCCCTATACTCGGCTTCAGCACTTGATAAGGCTATAACTTTCTGCTTCTTACTTCTCCAAGTGACTAGATTACCTCCCACAAAGGTACAAAAACCGGATGTGGACTTTCTATCTTGCTTATCTCCAGCCCAATCCGCATCACAATATCCTTGAACCTTTGTGTTTCCATTAGCCTTCATCCATATGCCTTTTCCAGGGCTGTTTTTAAGTACCTTAGCAGCCTCTCAATCATGTTCCAATGCTGCATAGTTGGTTTTTGCATATGTTGACTCACACGGTTCACTGCAAAGCAAATATCCGGCCTTGTAATAGTAAGATAGATGAGCTTGCCCACCATCCTCTGGTATCTTTTAATATTCTCCAATGGCTCCCCCTCAGGACTATCTTGGTAGCCTTCTTCTATTGGAGTTTTGGCCGGTTTGGATCCTAACTTCCCGGTTTCTTCCAAGAGATCCAGCACATATTTCCTTTGGGAGATGAACATCCCATCTTCAAACCGTGTCATTTCAATCCCTAGGAAGTATTTAAGCTCTCCTAGATCCTTTATATCAAAAGCAACCTTCAAGAGTTCCTTGATTCGATCTACTCCATCTTTGTCACTTCCTGTGATGATTAGATCATCAACATAGATCAAGACCACCACTACTCCTCCTTTACTTTTCCTTGTGAAAAGTGTATGATCAGCTTCCGATCTTATGAACTCCTTCTCCAAAAGACAAGCACTTAGCCTTTGGTACCATGCCCTTGGAGATTGCTTTAGCCCATAGATTGCTTTCTTCAATCTACAAACTTTGTTGCCTTCCTTATGATATCCTTGGGGTGGATCCATATACACTTCCTCTTCCAAATCCCCTTGCAAGAAGGCGTTCTTGACATCCATCTGCCATAGATCCCACTTCAAGTTCACTGCCACCGAGATTAGGATTCTGATGGAATGGAGCTTAGCAACCGGAGCAAATGTCTCGGTATAATCCTCCCCATAGATTTGAGTATACCCTTTTGCTACCAACCTTGCCTTGTATCTTTCTATCCTCCCATCACTTGTGTATATGATTGTATACACCCATCTACACCCAACTGGCTTCTTATCCCTTGGTAAATCGGTTAAGTACCAAGTATGATTCCTTTCCATGGACTTCATTTCCTCTTCCATGGCTTTTAGCCATACTCCACTCTCACACGCTTCTTCATATGAGTTAGGTATGGATTCCTTGCTGATTTTTCCAAGAAAAGCTTCATGCTCCATAGGTAAGGATGCCAACGAGCAAAAATGCTCAATGGGATATGTAACAGTGCTAGTTTGAGTGTTATCTCCCCCTTGTGATAAGAGAGTGCTGTCGCCAATAGGATCGAGATCTAAGCTCGCCGTACGCTCAGGGCATTCTCTTATCACACAAGGAAGATTACTCGCACTAGACTCTCCTTGGAGCATGGCAGAGTTGTTGTAGCCATAGTAAACACGTTGTCGCCTCTATCTTGTACTTCTTCTTAGAGGTACTGTTGGCTCAGGTTCTTCTTTGACAATGTCAATGCTTTCTACACCTGGATTAGGTTCACTTTCCTCATCCGTGGCTTCATGATCTGAGGTTGGGTCATTCTCCTCATGTACATCATCCCTTGTTCTTGAATCTTCAAAGAACGGTATCCACTCCATAAATGGTGAGCTCATACCTTGAGGGGTATCATGATTCTTAGCTCCATAGAAGCTCTCCTTTTCATTGAACCTCACCTCTCTTGATACATAGACTCGTCTTGTCTCCGGGTTGTAGACCTTGTATCCTTTTTGTGTTGGTGAATATCCAATGAATACACACTTCATGCTTCTAGGTTCAAGCTTGTTTCTTTGACCTTCTGGTGTGAACATAAAGCAGCTACATCCAAAGGTTTTGAGATGATGTAGGCTTGGTTTCTTGTTGTACAATGCCTCAAATGGTGACTTATTATCCAGGTTCTTGGTTGGAAGACGGTTGATCAAGTAGTTTGAAGTCATCACGGCATCTCCCCAATGAAGTTTAGGTACTCCCTTGGCAATCATGATGGTCCTTGCTACCTCCATTAGGTGTCTATTTTTTCTTTCAGCTACTCCGTTTTGTTGTGGAGTATAGGCGCAAGATGTTTGATGGATGGTGCCAAGGTTGTTGAGTAATTCCTTGAACCGCTTGCTTATATACTCTCCTCCATTATAACTTCTTAAGATCTTGATTGTTGTTTTGAATTGTGTAGACACATAGTTGATGAAGTTGGTGAATGCTTCATAAACTTGATCTTTGGTATGTAGAAGAGTAATCCATGTGTATTTTGAGTAGTCATCTATGAATGAAACAAAATACTTATATTGATCTCTTGAATTACAAGGAGCGGTCCATACATCCGAGTGTACAATGCCAAAAGCTTCATCACAAAATGTAGATGAAGTAGGAAACACTTGTCTACAATGTTTCCCTAGTACACATGCTTCACATACTACTTCTTCTTGAATGAGATTGGGTAAGGCCACTTTGAGAACTGCAGAGCTTGGATGTCCCAACCTTTCATGCCATAGTGGACTATCTCCAATCTCCTTCCTACTAGATACTTCTACATCCGCCTTCATTCCAAGCGCTTTCACATCCGCTTGTTTATTTGTGTGCAAAAGATATACTCCATCCTCTACCTTCCCTTCTCCGAGCATTTGTTTGTTTTAGGGTCCTGAAACTTAACAAAGTCAGTCCCAAACAATGCCACACAATCCAAATCCTTGGTAGCTTTATGAACTGATAGAAGATTAGATGAGAAACTAGGCATGTATAAGGCTTTTGTTCCTTTTTTGAAAAGTTCTAATTCCCCTATCCCTTCAATTGGAACTGAACTCCCATTTGCCACTTGCACATTCCCATGATAAGGCTCAAGATTTTTAAGCATGTCTTGATCCTTAATCATGTGATGAGAAGCCCCTGAATCCACAATCACTTTGTCCTTTTTTATGGAGCTTTTAGAACCGAGGAAGCCCTTACCAGATTCAGTGAGCTTGGCTAGGCTCTTGATGAGGGCTTCGAATTCGGACCTCTTGACCGTATCCTCAACTGGTTGTGCCACCCATGAAGGCTCTAGGTCCACTTCCATTCTCCTTTAGCCTCTTAGGCCTCAAGTGTGGATGAAGGGTCCAACACTTCTCCTTAGTGTGTCCCTTCATTTTACAATGCTCACATTCCAACACCCTCTTGTCGAATGTAAGATTCTTCCTTGCAAGATGTGCAGCCTCGCTTGGTGCACGAAATAGGTCTCTTGACCCTTCCTCTCTTTGAATCATGCCACATACTTCCGCTAGACTTGGCAGCTTCTCAAATCTAAGTATGTGCTTGATAAGATCTTTGTAGGATGCATTGAGCGCCAAGAGAAGCCCAAACACTTGATCTTGGTCACGCCTTTCTCCTAACTCCTTGGGGTCCATAGTTTGTGGCCTCAAGATCTCCAGTTCGGCCCACAAGCTTCTATACTCCCCAAACATTTCCTTGAATGGCTTCTCTCCTTGTTGAAGCTCATTCAACGCCCTCTTCACCTCAAATATCCTTGATATATTTGAGATGTTTCCATATAATCCCTTGAGTATATCCCACAACTCCTTGGCGGTATCCGCATATGAGTAGGCCGCCAGGATATATGGCTCTAGTGAGCTTTGAAGAAGTGAAAGAGTGAACTGCTCTTCTTGCTCTTCCTTGTCATTGTATGGTTCGGCTTCTTCCTTAGGTTCAATGAACTTCCAAAGTCCTCTACCTCTTAGACCGGTCTTAGTAGTTTTTGCCCAAAGAAGGTAGTTATCTCCTTTAAGAACAACAGAAATCGCTACTCTATTCACCTCCATTCTCTTGTAGTAATACACAATCCCAGCTCTTTCACAACTTGAAGATCAACCGATCTCAAGGATATTAATCTCAGAGTGAATAGAACTTGGTAAGATGTATTGCTATAGATTAGAAGGTTTTGAAGATAGCTTAAAGGGATTATGAAGAGAGTTTAAGCGGTTGGATAAAGAACCTGCTCTGATACCATGTTGATTTTAGAAGTTTAGGGAGAGATAAGGATGAAGATAAGAAAATTGGCGTAATAAGAGAGAGAGAGATTGCTGAATTTTTCTTCTTATTCACACTCATTCAACCAATACAATGCACAAGTATATATAGACTTTACAAGCATAAGCTAAGGAAAAAATATCTAAGGAAGAGGAAGAGAAGAGGCGTGATGATGGAGTGGTTGAGCTGCTCCAACAGTGCAGCTGCGCCCATGCTGTGCCCATGCTGTGCCCATACCTTCTCCCTGCAGCGCCCATGCCTCCTTTGCTTCCTCACTTGGTTTAGTTAGCTTGTCTAGTTGATATCCAACAGCTTCCTTTTCTTCTAGTTCCTTATAAACTAGCTCTCCTTCTAGTTCCTTCACAACTAGTTCTTTCCTTTTCCCTCCTTTTCTTGAGTTTGAATTCTTCTTCTTGAGATCACATATTTCAACACCCATAATGATGGTGTTTTCCAAAATCAAACTTTGTTGTTCAGCATCTTGGACAAGCCAGCCTTTAGAAGGTATCATTAAAAGATCATCAATTCCAAATGAAATGGATGTAGCAGTGGCTTGCTGGAAACCCAGAGTCTTTACTTGATCTAGGATGTGTGATGTATATGCCATCCCGAAGTGATCTATTAATCGGCTAATAAGTCGTTTAATAGCAGTTCCATCTATCACTTTATTGTGAAATACCAGATCGGCCCGTTCCGCCATAAGTACCTCCATATTCTGCTGAATGGGATTCGACAATGAGTTTGAGTCAATGATTGCAAAAATTCCTTTTCTCGATCTTGATTTGCGTAGAATTTTAGGTCAGGAACTATGGACCGAGTTGAATTTGAGAAGTCCGAATTCACACGGGTGTCCATAGAATTACTTTTTAATACCATATTATTAGGTATCATATGAACAGGATTGAGAAAAACCTTGTACAGCTTCCTCGAGTTCTCGATAAAAAGAAATATGACCAACTGTGGTTCGAATTTATATACAAAAAGTTTCCTTTTTTACAATTCTTACTATTAGATAGTGTGCATAAATCTCATGATAGTTACCAAAAGATTCATAGTGAACTTCGATAGGAACTTCTTTTGAAGCTATAACGCGTTGATCTAATTGCCACCGAAGCCACAAATGACTATCTAAATTTATTTTTTTCTGCCGATAAGCTCCAATTGCATCATAGGATTTGCAAAAAGGGTTCTTTCGTATACTTATAGTTTGTTTTGTAAATTCTTTCATTTTGATAGTTTTTTCGATTACATGGATTATATCTGTTTGCACAAATACCTCGACGCATGCCGCTCGTTAATACATAGAGTCCAATAAGCATATATTGAGTCGGCACAGAAATGGAATCTCCAATATCTGGAGATAAGAGATTCATATGAGAAAACATAAGTAAACGAGCCTCTGCTTGAGCCTCTAAAGATAAGGCACATGAACAGCCATTTGATCCCCATCAAAGTCTGCATTTGAACCCCTTACAAACTAATGGATGTAAACAAATAGTGTGTCCTTCATTCTTTAAGTGAATTCAAAATTACGACAGAAAATGTTAAATTCTGGAGTAGTCTACTTCCCTTCGAATGCCGGAATACTCTTTACCTTAAGTGAAAGGAATGCCTTAAAATTCATACGGGATTTATTTGTCAATGTATTGTTCCATTCGATCTTTTAGGTCCTGCGGCACCTCGATGGTTATGCCACAATATTCTTAAAGCTTATATGCGATGTATAGACTTCTGTAACCATGACGTATTTGTTTACTTTAATATAAAAATATAAAAAACCAAATTTATTTTCTTTTAAAAAAATAAGGGAATGTGTAATTCGACAAAAAATGTCTTCTTTTCACGAGGTAAGACTATCAATTTGATTTTTTTTTTACTAAATCGACCATAGACCAATCGCCTTTTTTATTTGGGAGTATTGAATATACCCACAATTCTGAGCTTCATGTTACTCCTTTCACGAGACATGTCAGATCGAGGGCATCCCAAATTGATTGAAGGGGATGAGAGTTTATCATTCTTAATCTGTAAAATCAAAATTTTCGATCAAATCACACATCGCAGTATACTAGACCTTCTAATTCTTTAAGAGGTTTATCTAAAAGATTCGCAATATAACTAGGAAGACGTTTCAAATACCATACATGAGTTACAGGACAGGTCAGTTTTATGTATCCCATTTGATATCTTTGTATCCGAGTATCAACAAATTCAACTCCACATTGTTCACAAAATTTTGGGTCATCTTTTTCATCTCCGATCACTCGATAATTTCCACAAGCGCAAATTCCACTCTTTATAGGCCCAAAAATCCTTTCACAAAATAATCTATCTTTTTCCGGTTAATTGGTTTTGTAATGAAAAGTATAGGGTTTTGTCACCTCTCCAACTATCTCTCCATTAGGTATTATTTTAGTGGCCCAAGCACTTATTTGCTGAGGAGAAACTAATCCAATTCAGAGTTGTTGATGTTTATACCGATCGGTCATATAAGAATTTTTGTGATTCATTCCGATTAAACTTCCTTCCTATTAATCTGGAAATTCTTCTCAGATACAAGGAAATGATTCAGTTCCAGAGTCAAAGATCGTAGTTCTCGAACAAGTAATCGAAAAGATTCTGGAGCATCTTCTGGTTTAGGTATTGTTCCTCCAATGATAGTGGTACCAAGTACTTCCTGACGAGCTCTAATATGATCAGATTTATAAGTAAGTATCTTTTGTAAAATATGAGCAACACCAAACCCCTCTAGAGCCCAAACCTCAATTTCGCCTACCCACTGCCCCCCCCCCCTGCTTGGAACGGCCTCTAAGGGGTTGTTGGGTAACAAGTGCATAATGGCCACTAGAACGTCCATGTATTTTATCATCAACCTGATGAATTAATTTCAAGATATAGGGCTTTCCTATTATCACAGGCTGTTCAAAAGGATCTCCTGTTCTTCCATAAAAAATTCGGCTTTTTCCTGGATACTTGGGTTCAAATACCCATGGATTCGCTGTTTGCTTACTGGCTTTATATAATTCAGAAAACAATAGTTTTCTCGAAGCCTCTTGTTCATATCTCTCATCAAACGGGGCTGTTCGATAATGTCTATCTAGCAGACTTCCCGCTAACCCAAGTGAACATTCAAATATCTGCCCTACATTCATGCATGAGGGTATTCCTAATGGGTTGAAGACCATATCCATGGGTCTCCCGTCTTGCAAATAAGGCATATCCTGTCTAGGCAAAAAATTTTAAATGATACCTTTATTTCCATGTCTTCCGGCTACTTTATCACCTACTTTGATTTCACGTTTCTGTGAAATATATACATGAATTATTTCTGGGTTATAACTTGAACCCCCCCCCCCCCCCTTTTCTGAACCCATCTCACATCAATAACTCGACCTCTACCACCTATAGGCAATTTTAAACAAGTTTCTTTTGAAGTCGATACCTGAATGCCAAGTATGGCCCATAATAATCTATCTTCCGGAGCATAGGAGGATTCTTTCGCCACCTGAGGCGTTAATTTACCTACTAAAATATCACCCGTTTCAACCCATGATCCTAGCATCACAATTCCATTTTTGTCTAAATGTCAGAGTAAATGGCCTTCTAGATGCGGTATTTCTTTAGTGATCCGTTCAGGACCTTGGGTTGTCACATGCGTCTGAATTTCATATTTCCATATGTGGAAAGAAGTATAAATATCACCATATACTAGACATTCACTAATGAGTATCGCATCTTCAAAATTGTATCCTTCCCATGGCATATAAGCCACTAATATGTTTTTTCCCAAAGCGAGTTCCCCACCAACTGTAGCAGCACCATCCGCTAAAATTTGTCCTTTTTAATGCATTTATCCCGACGAACCTGAGGTTTTTGATGGATACAAGTATTTTTGTTTGAGCGTTCATACATAATTAATGGAATGCTTAGAGTATCCCCATTGCCCGAAAAAACAATCTTCTCAGTGTCAGTATAAAGGATTTTTCCCTCGTGTTTGGCTATAGCGGGAACCCCTGAATCTAAAGCCACTTGGCGTTCCAATCCTGTTACAACAATGGACTTTTTGGACCGAGAAAGTGGAACTGCTTGACGTTGCATATTAGAACTCATTATAGCTCGATTCACATCATTATGTTCGATAAAAGGAATTAGGGAAGCTCCAATGGAAAAATATTGGAAAGGAAAAATGCTTCGAAGATGAACCTCCTCCCATGCAATAGTCAAATATTCTTGGCGGTATCGAGCTGGAACAGCCTGTTCTTCTTGAATGCCCCGATTAAGAGCCAAAGAATTTCCTGCCGCTATCATAAAATATTCATCTTGACTTGGTGATAAAAAAGCATCCGTATCCGTGCTTTTTTTTATTTCTCAAAGTGTTCATAAAATGGACTTTCTAACGACCCCCAATCACCAATTCTGGCATGAATTGATAAAGATCCAATAAGTCCAACATTGATTCTGTTATTTTAGTAGTTTAGGAAGAGATTAAAATGATGATTTAAGAGAGCTCAAGAATGTTGTGTGAGATGAGAGAAAGAATTCTGAATTGTATGATCTTATTATTCTCTTATTCACACACTATCTAATGAATACAATGCTCAGGTTTATATAGAAGTTGTTTGCAACATAAAAATATCAGTGGATGGAGATGTTGAACTACTTCAACAGTGTAAGAGGAGCCATGCCCTTCTCTCAATAGGGTAAGGGACGCCACTCCCCTGCTCTGACACTCCCATGCTTGTCCTTGCTTCCTTCTGTCCACTTAGTTAGCTTCTGGTTCATTTCTAACTGCTTCCTCTTCTTGTTTCCCTCCTTCCTTCCAATTTGAATCCTTATTCTAGCTTAGTTCATTACTTAATTGATCACATTTTTCAACACTCCCCCTCAATTTTGGTTGGTGGAGATCCATTAGACCAATCTTGCCATGAATGTGATCACAAGTAATTGATGATGTTGCCTTGGTGAAGATATCTGCTAGTTGATCACCACTTGCCACAAAGGAGGTCTTAATGATTCCTTCTTGAATTTTTCCTCTCACAAAGTGACAATCAACCTCTATGTGCTTGGTTCTCTCATGAAATACTGGATTGGATGCTATATGTATAGCTGCTTGATTATCACAATGCAATATCATTTCCTCAGATTCATGTATTCCAAGATCTTCTAGGAATGCCTTCACCCATATTAACTATTTTGCCACTTCTTTCATGGCCCTATATTCTGCTTCAGCACTAGATAGGGCTACAACCTTCTGTTTTTTACTTCTCCAAGTAACAAGATTGCCGCCCAAAAATGTACAAAAGCCAGATGTAGATTTCCTATCCCTCTTATCTCCAGCCTAGTCCACATTACAATATCTTTGGATCTTTGTATTTCTATTGGCCTTCATCCATATACCTTTTCCGGGACTGTTTTTTAGATATCTTAATAGTCTCTCAATCATGTTCCAATGGTGTGTACTTGGCTTCTGCATATGTTGACTCACACGATTTGTCGCAAAACGTATATCTGGTCTTGTGATAGTGAGATAGATAAGCTTTCCAACCATCCTTTGATATTTTTTAATATCATCCAATGGCTCCCCCTCATCATTGTCTTGGTAACCTTCTTCTAATGGAGTTTTAACTGGCTTGGATCCCAACTTTCCAGTTTCTTTCAAGAGATCAAGCACATACTTCCTTTGAGAGATGAACATCTCATCTTCAAACCTTGTCATCTGAATCCCCAAAAAGTATTTTATCTCTCCCAAGTCTTTTATGTCAAAATATTTTTTTAGAATTTTCTTGGTTTGATCAACCCCACCTTTATCACTTCCTGTGATAATCAGATCATCCACATATATAAGCACCACTACAATTCCTTCTTCACTCTGTTTTGTAAACAAGGTATGATCGGCTTCAGACCTTATAAACCCTTTTTTCAAGAGACAAGAGCTTAATCTTTGGTACCATGCTCTTGGAGACTGTTTAAGTCCATAGATTGCTTTCCTCAATCTGCAAACCTTGTTTGCTTTCTCATGATATCCTTGTGGTGGATTCATATACACTTCTTCTTCTAAGTCTCCTTGTAGGAATGTGTTCTTGACATCCATTTGCCATAAGTCCCACTTTAAATTAACTGCCACAGAGATTAGAATTCTTACTGAGTGAAGTTTTGCAACTGGAGCAAATATCTCGGTATAATCTTCCCCATAAACTTGAGTATACCCTTTTGCCGCCAGCCTTGCCTTGTACCTTTCTATTTTGCCATCACTTGTATATTTGATAGTGTAAACCGATCTACACCCAACTGTATTCTTCTCTTTTGGTCTTGACCCAGACCTCACTCTCACACGCTTCTTGCCAAGAAAAACTTGATGCTCCATAGGTAGAGTCGCCAAAAAGCAAAAATGCTCAATAGGGTATGTGATAGTGCTAGCTTGAATTTCATCTCCCCCTTGTGATATGAGAGTGCTGTCACCAATAGGAATGAGATCTAAGCTTGCCATACACTCAGGACACTCTTTTATCACACACGGAAGACTACTCATGCTAGATTCTCCTTGGAGCATGGCAGAATTATTGTAGTAGAAACGAGTTTGTTTCCTTTGCCTTGTACTTTTTCTTAGAGGTAGTCTTGGCTCAGGCTCTCCTTCTTCAGCCTCATCTCTTTCTTCACTTGGGTCATGCTCTGATTCTTCACTTGTACTATCCATATTTTCATGATCCAAAGTGCTCATGATTGGAACATTTTCCTCATTCACTTTATCCCTTTTCATTGGATCTTCAACGAGTGGCATCCAATCAGTAGGTGATGAGACCATTTCCTCAAGATTTTTATGGTTCTTAATTCCATAAAACCTCTCTTTCTCATTGAATCTTACTTCTCTAGACACATAGACTCTTTGTGTCTCCGGATTATACACCTTATATCCCTTTTGTGTTGGTGAATATCCAATGAATACTCACTTTATACTCCGAGGTTCAAGCTTATTTCTTTGGCCTTTTGGTAGAAGCATAAAACACTTGCACCCAAACATTTTAAGATGATTTAGACTCGGTTTCTTCTTGTATAACACCTCGAACGGTGACTCATTGCTGAAGTTCTTGGTTGGAAGATGGTTAATAGAGTAGTTTGAAGTCATCACAGCATCACCCCAATGTGATTTAGGAACTACCTTAGCAATCATAATAGTTCTTGCTACCTCCATTAGATGCCTATTCTTTCTTTTGGCTACACCATTTTGTTGTGGAGTATATGCACATGGTGTTTGATGGATAATGCCAAATTTGTTGAGCAATATCTTGAACCGGTTACTCATATATTCTCCTCCATTATCACTCCTCAAAATATTGACTGATGTTTTGAATTGGGTTGCAACATAATTGATGAAGTTGGTGAATGCTTCATAAACTTGATCTTTGGAATGTAGGAGGGTCACCCATGTGTATCTTGACTTATCATCAATGAATGAGACAAAATATTTATATTGATCACGAGAGTTACATGGGGCGGTCCATATATCCGAGTGTACAATACCAAAAACTTCACCATAAATTGTAGATGAATTCGGAAAAGCTTGTCTACAATGCTTCCCTAGTACACATGCTTCACAAACTACTTCTTCTTGAGTGAGATTGGGTAAGACCATCTTGAGAACGGCCGAACTCGGATGTCCAAGCCTTTCATGCCATAATGGGCTATCTCCAATCTCCTTCCTACCAAAAATTTCTACAACCGCTTTCATTCCAAGAGCTTTTGCATCCTCTTGATTATTAGCATCCAAAAGATAAACACCATCTTCCATCTTCCCTTTCCCAAGCACATGATTTGTTTTAAGATCCTGAAACTTAACAGAATCAGCTCCAAACAATGCCACACAGTCCAAATCTTTGGTAGCTTTATGAACAGATAGGAGATTAGAGGAGAAGCTAGGCATGTACAAGGCTTTAGTTTCCTTTTTGAAAATTTCTACTTCTCCTATTCCTTCAATTGGCACTGATCTACCATTGGCAACTTTGACATTTCCATAATAAGGTTCAATATTTTTTTAACATGTCTTGATCTTTGATCTTGTGATGGGATGCACCGGAATCCGCAATGATTCTATTCTTCTCTATGAGACCTCTAGAGGTTAGAAAACTCTTACCACACTCGGTAAGCTTAGTTAGGCTCTTGATGAGAGCCTCAAACTCAGATCTTTTGACAGTGTCTTCATGCATATGAGCAACACCCGCGAAAGCCCTACGCCCTTGGTCATTTTCCTTCAGCCTTTTAGGCCTCAAATGAGGATAGAGAGACCAACACCTCTCATTGGTATGTTCCTTCATCTTGCAATGTTCACACTCGAACAGTGAGCAGCCTCAGTTGGTGTACGGAATAAGTCTCTAGATCTTTCCTCCCATTGTATCATGCCACATACTTCCGAAAGGCTTGGCAGCTTCTCAAACCTAAGTATGTATTTGATCAAATCTTTGTAGGACGTGTTAAGAGCCAAGAGAAGTCCAAACACTTGATCTTGATCACGCCTTTGACTCAACTCCTTGGGATCCACAGTTTGTGGCCTTAAAATTTCCAACTCAGCCCACAAGCTTCTATATTCCCCAAACATTTCCTTGAATAGCCTCTCTTCTTGTTGAAGCTCATTCAATGCTCTCTTCACCTCAAATATTCTAGATATATTTGAGACATTTCCATACACTCCACTGAGTATATCCCACAGCTCCTTGGTGGAATCCGCATATGAGTATGCCGCCAAAATTGATAGTTCTAGTGAACTTTGAAGAAGAGAAAGAGTGTATTGTTCCTCTTGCTCTTCCTTAGCCTCTTCCTTCTCATTTTTAACCGTGGCTTCATCTTCTATCTTTGGCTCAACATACATCCGAAGTCCTCGGCCTTTAAGAACTATATTGGTGGTTTTTGCCCAAAGGAGATAATTATTTCCTTTAAGAATGACTGAAATAGCAGCTGGTCTATTTGTCTCCATTTTCTAGTAATAATACACAGTTCTAGTTCTTTCACAACTTGAGAATCAAAAGATTTCAAGGATATTAATCTCAGAGTGAATAGAACCTAGCAAGGTGTATTAAAACAGAATTGAAAACATATAGAAGAAGAATAAGGAGACTAAGGATGGGAGATTAAGGTTTTTGGGATCTTAATTTCGCTCTGATACCATGTTATTTTAGTAGTTTAGGAAGAGATTAGAATGATGATTTAAGAGAGCTCAAGAATGTTGTGTGAGATGAGAGAAAGAATTCTGAATTGTATGATCTTATTATTCTCTTATTCACACACTACATAATGAATACAATGCTCAGGTTTATATAGAAGTAGTTTGCAACATAAAAATATCTAAGTGGATGGAGATGTTAAACTACTTCAACAGTGTAAGAGGAGTCATGCCCTGCTCTCAATAGGGTAAGGGACGCCACTCCCCTGCTCTGACACTCCCATGCTTCTCCTTGCTTCCTTCTCTCCACTTAGTTAGCTTCTGGTTCATTTCTAACTGCTTCCTCTTCTTGGTTCCCTCCTTCCTTCCAATTTGAATTAGTTCATTACTTAAGTGATCACGTTTCTCAACAGATTCCTTCAGACGTGTCAATGGGACAAATACGCCCATAGTGACTAGGATGGATATCTCGTATCCAAACAGTTTGCCCTGTTAATCCGCCAGGGCCCAAATAACTCAACTTTCTCCCATGAACGATTTCTGTCAATGGATTAGTTCGATCCAAAACTTGAGATAAGGGGTGTAATCCAAAAAAGGATTCATAAGTAGTTGTTAACGGAGTTGAAGTTACCAAATTCTGAGGAGTAGTTATCAATTTATGCCTAATTGCTCCGGATATAGTTCCCTTAACTACATTTTCCAAACGAGACAGAGCCAACCCGAGCTGGTCTTGTAAAAGATCCGCTACAGAACAAATCCATTTATTTTTCAAATGATTCATATCATCAAGTGTACCCATTCCAAATTTCATCCCAATCAAATGATCGGCAGCTGCTAATATATCTCATGGTAACAAAAATATATTATTCTGAGGATTCAGTCTCCAATTAATATTTTGGCGACCAATCCTTCCCAATTCACACCTTTGGTGAAAGAATTGTTTTGTAATTCCTTACATAAGGATTCAGAAAATATTGGTGCCCACCTACACAAGAAAATTGTTGATAAAACTCCAAAATAGCATTTTCTTTTGACCCAATTTTTTTCTCCTTATCGGTCAAGAAAGATAAGAAAATTTCAGGGTAGCAAACATTCTCTAGAATTTCTCTTAGATTCGAACCCATAGCTGATGATAGAACTAGAATAGATATTTTCTGTTTCCTACTCACATGAGCCCATATTCTTGCTTTTGTATCAATCTCTAATTCTAACTTGCCTCCCCAATCTGATATTTTGGTGCCGGTATAGACTGAAATCCCATTATGATCCAATTCTGACTGGTAATAGATACCAGGACTTTGCAATATTTGATTGATCACAATTCTTTATATTCCGTTTACTATAGAAGTTCCAAGGGAATTCATTAAAGGAATGTTTCCAATAAAAATTCTTTGTTCTTGCATATTCCTACTGGTTTTCCAAATTAATCCCGCGGATATATATAATTCAGAAGAATATGTAAGTGATTCATAGACAGCATCGCGTTCTTTTATCAGATGTTCTACCAATTGATATGTTTCCATAAATAATTGAAATTCAATTTCGTGATCTATATCTTCAATTTTTAGAAACTTGGAAAGTTCTTCAATTAAACCCTGATCAATAAACCGATAAAACCCTTCAAATTGTATCTGATTAAATCTGGGTATTGTAGATGTTCCCTTTTTCCATCCCGAGCATCTTTTTGAATTTCCCATTTATCCGTTTATTGAAAAAATCCCATCCCATCTCTCATTCTTCACCGAATCATATCCATAGAATTCGATCTAGGAATAATGGAATTTCTATTCTGTTTACTGAATCACATGAAATTTTATTCAACTCCACGATATATGGAATGTATGAAATACGTATGAACGGAGACTATATTCGATTGGCAATTTTTATAAGAAAGAGATCCAAATGGAACAGAATTGAGAAATACCACAGGAAATTATGGAGTTTTCTAAAGACTAGAAAAAGTAATTTCATTTTCACCTATGATATTCCATATTCAATTTCGATTGCATACCATTAAAAAAACTGTATTCACGATTGGATCTGTTCGAGCGGATAAACATATAATAAATATAAAACTTTTTTTAACCACTTTCCTTTTCCATGTATTTTTATTTCATTGTTCAAAAAATATTTGCAGAAAAGATTGATTTTTACCTATTTTGAATAGAATAGTTAGAATATCATTGAATTGAAGTAGGTAAGAAAAATTGTGTTTTTTATTTATTAATTTTTTTATTATTAGAATCAAAAAGAATGCACAGATATATATGTCTCTTTTTCTTCTTTTATTTTGGTATAGTTCTATTTGGGACAGCACATGCTGTGCTCTATCAAAAATGAAAATTTCTCTTCAATGTATTCAATCAAAAAATTAAATATAAAATTTATTGAGAATTACTCCTCAAAAGCATCCCTAGAGAGATAAAATACCCCATTATGGAGCTATAGGGGTTTACATATACTCATCATTACTGTTATAATTGAAATTGAAGAAGATTTATTTTTAATTGAAAAAACTCAATATAGATTAGTTATAAATCCATTTCTAATGATTTTCTTAATATTAATAGAAATAAAAAATGTCGATTTTAATTCAAAAATGGTCATGAATTTACAGTATATAGTTAATGGTTCTGGTTTGTACTGGATTCTATATTTTGTGACTGAATATATATATATATATATATTGTTTTTTTTACGGAGTTTAAAAAAGAGAAAATTGGAATCTAGTTCCTATCGTTTTGGCGACATGGCCGAGTGGTAAGGTGGGGGACTGCAAATCCTTTTTCCCCAGTTCAAATCCGGGTGCCGCCTCAACAACAGACTTCAAATCCCCTATTATAACAAACGTAGGAAAAGACTCTTGATACTTTTGTTTCGTTATTCTAAGCCCCAGGCTCTCGAGGTTCTATTCTCTAACCTAAAGTTTTGCCTATCAGATTCAAGGAAAACTTAAAGTAGTGGAGGGAAATCCGTAAATCTTTACTTGACACTACTAATTTAGTCTCACTTAATGAGTCTTCCATTAGTTTGGATCGGAATTAAATTAATAGTTTTAGAAAGGACCTAAGATACTTTGGATACAGACTCATGAAAGTCTCATAATGCTCAGACATTCAATCAATATTAGATTAGATGAAGAATTGCCTTTCATTTTACTTCCAAAAATAAAAAACGATAAAAGAAAGAAAAAGTCTTATTCTTTCTACATGTGAGTGATATTCCTTGGATACTTCAAAAAGTGTCCATTTGCTTGTGTTTACATCTTGTCAATTCTACTATAAATTCTATAATAAGAATAACTCATTATAAGATAAGTGGATTGTTTTGAGTAGTTCATCAATGGTGACCAGATACCTCTCCCTTTTTTTGACTATGCACCAGTGATTTCACTATTTATTATATTAGTGAACAATAATGGAATAGTTTCTTTATATTCATAGAAATAGGGGACAGAATTCACATGGATATAATAAGTCTCGCATGGGCTGCTTTAATGGTAGTTTTTACATTTTCCCTATCTCTCATAGTCTGGGGAAGAAGTGGACTCTAGAGGTACTCCTAATTGCAGAAATAATAAAATTCTCTCAACCTGTATCAATTGTTTTAGTTTTCTAGACCGTTCGGCAATTTGTTTAGATTTTTTTTAGAAATTGGATTTATGTTTTGTTTTATTAACTCATTTTCTATTTTTATATCAGGGTTTACACGGTTAACCATTCATGGGGTAACCCCCTTTAGAAATCTTCATCGAATGGGGATTATCTGTATTAAATGGATCAAACAAACAAATGAAATTGAGTTGAGAAAGTATGTACATACATTTAATATTCTATTTCTTTTATATTGACGTTTATAAAGAAAAAGTGAGATATAGGTGGATTCCTTTATATTAAGATATTTCTCTTGTATCTTTATACATTACAATAACTATCATGGCTAGTATGGTAGAAAGAGATCTTTCTACCATTAGGATACTACTACTGAGTCTAATGCATTCCATTCATTTAAGACGAGAAATTGAAATCCTTTTTTCCGTTGATAGTCAAATTGTATTCCAATTAATCATTTTGACTAACTGTTTTGACGTAAATTATAAGCAAAAAGCAGTAGGAACGAGAATGAAAAGTGCAGTAGCAATAAATGCAAGAATATTGACTTCCATAATTTAATCGTTTATTATTATTTTTTTCTTTGGAATATCTCGGGATTTAATCCCATATAGATGAGAAATCTTTCGCTTGTAAATTCACTCAGAGAAATTTAGATTTCGATGATATCGAATGAAATAAATATCATGAATAACAATATCGGAGCTATAAAATCGATTCATCATCAAGAATTTAATAGTATAACATAGGAAGATCTTTTATCCACACCGAATACATAATGAGAGTCCTGATCTAATAAAAAAATATTGATTTTTAATTCTTTTTCCCCGTTTTCTTTTCTACAACCTAGTACTTTACTTTTCTTGTACAATTATCTGATGAAGTACCAAAAAAGAACCTTTTATACTTTGATTATTTACAAAAATAGTTTTTAGTGAACCTTATTAAATAAAAAATAGAAATCAAATAGAGAAAACAAGTACGAAGTGAAATTTAAAATTTTTAAAATTTTAGAAGGGTTTATCATCTTTTTGGAAAACAAAGAAAGAGAATGTCACAAAGAAAAGACGAGTCCCAGTAAAAAAACTCAAATATTCTAAAAAAATCACTAGTTCAATTTTCTTATGAGTTTTTTCTTCGACATCAACTCTAATCTTTTAAAAGAGCATATTCGTTAGCGAAGACTCATTTTGAAACATCCAAACCCATTTTCAATAATAATATTTCCATAAATATTAATATCGTCTAGCACAGACAAAATTAAACAATTCTCAAAACCGCATTAAATTAATTAACTCATTTAACTCACAAAAACATATTAACATAATTATCAACTAACAACCTACAAGTTCATGATAAAATCATCACCATAAATTAATAAAAGAAATAAATAAATAAACAACAACCCCGGTATGTCATCTCATTTCTGCAGCCATGGTCCCACGAGCTCCATCAAGCTAAAATGTACTGCATCATTACGAAAAGATGCATCAGTATTTAATAAATACAGAGTGAGGCGATTAACCCGTCTCACAGCTATACACACATGCCAACAAATAGTTTATAAGCATAATACATATGCTTACAGAATACAACAGCCAACAATGCAACAATTTCATCAATCAATTAATTATCAGCAAATAATTAATTAGTTAAAATCAGCAAAAATAAATATTCAAAAATAACATCATATATTTAATTTCAACAATTTCATAAATTTATTTCAACATAAATAATTCTAACAAATTTTGGCAATTTAATTTACAAAATATTACTGCAGCCCAAACATCAAATCAACAAAATCAACAAAACCAATAAACCACTCAATCCACATACAACACATAAACTCAAGCAAATATCTATTATATTATAAACTATTCGTAAAAACCAAGATATGCCACTGTACTGCACTCATCTTAGCCTTTTCGAGATGTCTTGACAACACAACTGACAATACTCACAAGACCTAGACTCCCTGGAACTTTTAGTGTTTCCTAAAGGTCATAACAACACAATCAATACCTCTCTAACACTTCAACCAATTACATCAACAAAACAACATTATACTTAAACCAGAAATATCTGAAAAACAACAGAAACGATTAGCCTCTAAGAAGGGATAATGAATCAAACTCTAAGCGTTCAGTTCTTAATCTCACCATTGAAAATCAACTTCTATATGTCATGAAACTATCCCCAAAGTTTCAAGATGATCCAACCACAAATGAACTCGCGATCTCTCTTTGAATCCACGTTAGTCCAAATCTCGTCTGAAACATAACACTTCACTAAAACGCAAATAACTTTTGCAATACTTACTCAAATCTAAATCCGCAAAGTGCCACATCTACTTCAAAGGCTTAGTTACAGCTATGTAAAGTTTTGTTACCTTTGGAAATGATTTACTTAGTTGAATCGCTTTTCTACCATGCTTTGTCAGTTTTATCTGCATCTCTAAAGACTTATCTTCCTCCTCTCTCACCAACAACAACTTTCAATATCTGTTTTTAGGTAGGTGGCCACGAAATTTAGAGAGAAAAATAAAGGGTTTCAACACTTACATTTGTCTAGGTTTTTCTTTCCTAAAATTATAATAAATTCCTTCAATTTTCTGATACATATAAATCATCTTCAAAATTTCTAATTGCATCAAATTAACTCATCATTATTTTTGATCCAACACAAACAACCTAAAACACTCCTCAAGTCACCATTTAAACACCTCCAAACTTTATTTGTATTAAATAAGATTCATAAACTTTGACTCGTTATTCTAAAACAAATAAATTCTTTCTGTTTTCGGCATACGGATGTTACACATTTTATCTTTATTTTTTAAATATCCTCTTTCCTTGGTTGGATTCGAACTGTTTGCAATTCCTTAACTTCATAGAAAGAAAAGTATATATAGGTACTCTTGGCAAATGTATTATACGCTATCATATTCTATTTTCCTACACGAATTAAGTTGACAAAAAGCAAAACCCCCATAAAGTATCTCTTTCTTGACGTGTTGAATGCTCTCAATAATTCGAATTAATTTACATATGTCTCTCTACCATCAATTGGTGCTAGTTAAAATATTTGAAATACCCCTCTCTTTTGCTTGATGAAAAAAGAAAAATAAAACAAAAAGATAAATGAAACCGTTTTTATCCCTTTGCCCAGAAACAAAAGGGGAAGTTAATGTCGTTTTTATTGAATCCGCCAGGACTGACGGGGCTCGAACCCGCAGCTTCCGCCTTGACAGGGCGGTGCTCTGACCAATTGAACTACAATCCCATGGAAATCAAGTGGGTAGCTTACATATTCCTTCTTATGATTTCATTTGAATTTGAAATTCAAATTATTGTTTTGTTACAAAGAATGTCACAAGTGATATAATGATATCGATATGGATATTACTTTAGTGTTAGCAAGACGGACTAGTAATCCTTGCATTATTATCAAATCGATTGATAATCTATTGTTTACAAAAAAATATATTTTTCTCGACTCTGTTCATTAAAGTTTATATTTAAAGGATCCATATCGGGATCCTTAGCAAGATCAAGATCAGAATTTTTGATGGAAACAAAAAAAGTAACTAGACACAAGAAATAAAGAAAAAAGGAAAATCGAAATATACCCCGAAATTTGACTTTTTCTTACCCTTCTCTGTCATTTATGGAAAAGAAAAAGGGTTATGTAGACAGCGAATTAGTGGGTTGAAAAATAAAAAGGGTTGAAAAAAGAGAAAATTGGAATCTATTTTCTATCGTTTTGGTGGCATGGCCGAGTGGTAAGGCGGGGGTTTACATTATAGAGCTATAGGGGTTTACATATACTCATCATTACTGTTATAATTGAAATTGAAGAAGATTTCTTTTTTAATTGAGAAAACTCAATATAGATTAGTTATAATTCAATTTCTAATGATTTTCTTAATATTAATAGAAATAAAAAAAATGTCGATTTTAATTCAAAAATGGTCATGAATTTACAGTATATAGTTAATGGTTCTGGTTTGTACTGGATTCTATATTTTGTGACTGAATATATATATATATATATATATAGATTTTTTCGGAGTTGAAAAAAGGGAAAATTGGAATCTAGTTTCTATCGTTTTGGCGGCATGGCCGAGTGGTAAGGCGGGGGACTGCAAATCTTTTTTCCCCAGTTCAAATCTGGGTGCCGCTTCAACAACAGACTTGAAATCCCCTATTATAACAAACGTAGGAAAAGACTCTTGATACTTTTGTTTCGTTATCCTAAGCCCCGGGCTCTCGAGGTTCTATTCTCTAACCTAAAGTTTTGCCTATCAGATTCAAGGAAAACTTAAAGTAGTGGAGGGAAATCCGTAAATCTTTACTTGCCACTACTAATTTAGTTCCACTTAATGAGTCTTCCATTAGTTTGGATCAGAATTAAATTAATAGTTTTGGAAAGGACCTAAGATACTTTGGATACAGACTCATGAAAGTCTCGTAATGCTCAGACATTCAATCAATATTAGATTAGATGAAGAATTGCCTTTCATTTTACTTCCAAAAATAAAAAACGATAAAAGAAAGAAAAAGTCTTATTCTTTCTACATGAGAGTGAGATTCCTTGGATACTTCAAAAAGTGTCCATTTGCTTGTGTTTACATCTTGTCGATTCTACTATAAATTCTATAATAAGAATAACTCATTATAAGATAAGTGGATTTTTTTTTGAGTAGTTAATCAATGGTGACCAGATATCTCTCCCTTTTTTTGACTATGCACCAGTGATTTGACTATGGTAAGGCATAAGTCATCGGTTCAAATCCGATAAGGGACTTTTACGTTCTTTACTTTCTAATAGTAAAAATTTCATCCGAAAGTGTATAATTAAATTTCTACTTTTTTATTTCATTGTAATTAATTTCATTCTAATAATAACTAATAATAAAGTTAGAGAATAATTTAGAAAATCAAATTAAAGATTTTTATATTATAATACAGTGAATAATGATAAATCCTCTCTTGAATCGCCGAATATATATTCTTTTTCCATTTTTCAATAGATTAGAAATCGAAAAATCAAAAAGAAAAAGTAAGTGGACCTAACCCATCGAATCATGACTATATACACTATTCTGATATTCAAATTCGATAGAGATAAAATTGAAACAGTATATTTTTTTTATTTCATATTTTTTATCAGGAAATCTGGTGATATCTCTTATTGAATCTTCTAGTTTCTATATATTTCATAGGACATATATTGCTTTCCCCCTAGAGAAAGAAAGTATTATTCCAAATTAATACCTAAAGGGCATTTCAATATCTTTTTTTGATTCGAGAACATAACAAGATCCTAAATTCTATATTGTATAAGAATCAAATTGTATTAAAAAAAATCAAATCATGCCTTCAGATATCAATCAAATATTTCCATATTGATGCATACGAGATGACAATGTAATGTGATCGAAGGTGTATGTGAGAAAGAAACTCTCATTTACAGTTTCCTATTATTTTATTTAAATATTGAATTAAATATAAATAAGAAATTTTACCTTTTTTTTACAGATACATAAGAGCATGTACATAGAGATATCAAAGAAAATAGAAAAAAATATTCAAAGTTCCCTTTTTGCTTCAACTCGTCAACTGAAAAAGGTATAAAAGGAAAATAACAATAGTTGATACTATAGTATTTAATACACAAGTATTAATACCCACAAAAAGAAAAAAACGATTTCTTTATCTGAGTAATGAGTCATCCGACAATTCATGATTTAGAGTCCACTACTTATTAATAAACTAATAGCAAGGAAGAAAAAAAAGTAAGGACACATCAAATCAAATATTTTGATCTTCGAAACCAATTAAATGAAATTCTAATGGTTCAATTAATTTTATGGGACAGTGCATGAGAAATCAAATCATAAACAAATGATAGAATTTCGAGCGCCTGAAAATGCCATAATATATAACATTAAGGTGTTCGGAAATGGTTGAAGTAGATGAATAGGAGGATCGCTATGACTATAGCCCTTGGTAAATTTACCAAAGACGAAAAAGATTTATTTGATATTATGGATGACTGGTTACGGAGGGACCGCTTTGTTTTTGTAGGTTGGTCTGGTCTATTGCTCTTTCCGTGTGCCTATTTCGCTTTAGGGGGTTGGTTCACAGGTACAACCTTAGTAACTTCATGGTATACTCATGGATTGGCCAGTTCCTCTTTAGAAAGGTTGCAATTTTTTAACCACTGCAGTTTTACTCCTGCTAATAGTTTAGCGCATTCTTTGTTGTTACTGTGGGGTCCTGAAGCACAAGGAGATTTTACTCGTTGGTGTCAATTAGGTGGTCTGTGGACTTTTGTTGCTCTCCAATTGCTGTTTTTGTTTCTGTCTTCCTAATTTATCCACTAGGTCAATCTGGTTGGTTCTTTGCGCCTAGTTTTGGTGTAGCGGCTATATTTCGATTCATCCTCTTTTTCCAAGGGTTTCATAATTGGACATTGAACCCATTTCATATGATGGGAGTCACCGGTGTACTGGGTGCGGCTCTGCAATGCGCTATTCATGGTGCTACTGTAGAAAATACTTTAGTTGAAGATGGTGATGGTGCAAATACATTCCATGCTTTTAACCCAACTCAAGCCGAAGAAACTTATTCAATGGTCACCGCTAACCGATTTTGGTCACAAATCTTTGGGGTTGCTTTTTCCAATAAACATTGGTTACATTTCTTTATGTTATTTGTACCGGTAACTGGTTTATGGGCAAGTGCTCTTGGAGTAGTCGGTCTAGCTTTGAACCTACGTGCCTATGACTTCATTTCCCAGGAAATCCATGCAGCGGAAGATCCGGAAGTTGAGACTTTCTATACTAAAAATATTCTTTTAAATGAAGGTATTCGTTCTTGGATGGTGACTCAAGATCAGCCTCATGAAAACCTTATATTCCCTGAGGAGGTTCTACCATGTGGAAATGCTCTTTAATGGAACTTTAGCTTTAGCTGGTCATGACCAAGAAACCACCGGTTTCGCTTGGTGGGCCAGGAAAGCCCGACTTATCAATTTATCTGGTAAACTATTGGGAGCTCATGTAGCCCATGCCGGATTAATTGTATTCTGGGCCGGAGCAATGAACTTATTTGAAGTGGCTCATTTTGTACCTGAAAAGCCCATGTATGAACAAGGATTAATTTTACTTCCCCACCTAGCCACTTTAGGCTGGGGGCTAGGTCCTGGGGGAGAAGTTATAGACACCTTCCTGTACTTTGTATCTGGAGTACTTCACTTAATTTCTTCTGCTGTTTTGGGCTTTGGCGGTATTTATCATGCACTTCTGGGACCCAAAACTCTTGAAGAATCTTTTCCATTTTTCGGTTATGTATGGAAAGATAGAAATATAATGACCACCATTTTGGGTATCCACTTAATTTTGTTAGGTGTAGGTGTTTTCCTTCTAGTATTCACGGCTCTCTATTTTGGGGGCGTATATGATACCTGGGCTCCATGAGGGGGGGGGGATATAAGAAAAATTACGAACTTGACTCTTAGTGATACGCTCCCGGAACGTTGGCTTCGGAATCAGGCTGAGTTGGGACGAGACCGGGACGGAGGCGGTCGTACGGGTACCGGTACGGTACCTCGGTTGGTGGAAGGGCTGCGGTACGGGTCCTCGGCGGTACGGATGGGAGAAACGAGATGGTAAAGTGGTGGTGTTACGGCGAGGGTTGGACGGCGGAGGGGTTGGATGAAGGTAGATATGGAAGAGGATGGAGATAAGTGTTTGGAAAGTGGGAAGGGATGGAGCGAAGTGAGAATGGATAGATGGATCGGTAACAATGGATCGAAAGCCGGCCACACGGTATTTGGACAATGCCGTGATACGACTGATCGGAGTCCGAGCTGAGCTTCGAGGACAACGATGTCTAAACTACTTGAGATTCGAGAGCAAGCTTTAAGCTAATTGCATTCATTCAAATCTGAGTTCAAAGGGAGAGGTTACACGCCTTTATATAGGCGAGAGCACTAGGGCAACACGCCCATTACAAAAGACCAACGTGTCCTTGGGTGTTTACATACCCATAAAACAGTAAATTAAGTTCTTAGTAAAACGGTAAAAGTAAGAAAACAGGAAGGGATAGAGATTAGGGCCGGACGACAACCACGCGGACCATGGACGGGTAAGGTGATGATCGACTCGGTCCTAATGCGGCCGGGTCGTGAACCTCGTTAAAAACCTTGATGGGAAAACCACTTAGGGATAAAACCCATCAAGGGAAAAAGAGTGTTCCTTTCCCAAACGACTTTAGTGGGGTGTTTTCACCGTGTCAAGGTGAAAACCCTAAGGACTTGGTCCTTGGTGTTTGCCGAGGTTGCCAGCTTGGGTTGGGACCATCTGCCTTTCTTCAGTCCTTGGGCAATCGCCATGTTCATTCTTGTTTGGTACGGTCGCGAAGGCGCACGGTCAATGGCCGATACCGGCATAACTGGCAACATTCCTTGGCTTTCGTCCGTGTCTGTACCGGTATCGTCCGGCTGGCTATCCTCCGGGTCGGAGACGTCTTGGGCCTCATCATGCCCTCCCTCTTGAAAGTGTTTTGTCCTCAAAACTTGATCTCCTGCATCAAAACGGGACAAATCAGCAACATTGAAAGTGGTGGACATGTTACCTTTACCTGGAATGTCTATCCGGTACGCATTGTTGTTAATGCGCTCTAGGACTTGGAAGGGACCATCTCCTCGCGGTTGTAGCTTCGTCTGTCGGGTTTTGTTGAATCGTTCAGTTCGGGTGTGTAGCCAAACCCATTCCCCTGGTTGTAGGATCATTGGCTGTCTCCCTCGGTCCGCTTTCTGCTTGTACTGTTCCGTTTTCTTGAGGATTCGGCTGCGGACACGTTCATGAAGCTTACGGACATATTCAGCCTTGGCTACCCCATTTTGGTCTTCCATCCGCTCAGGGGGCAATGGAATCATGTCGAGCGGTGTACACGGATTGAACCCGTAGCAAATCTCAAACGGGGAGAGGCCGGTAGTTGAGTGAGTTGCCCGGTTGTAGGCAAACTCCACATAAGGTAGGCTTTGGAGCCAGTTGGCTTTGTCGGAGTCCACGGCCGTCCTGAGCAAAGCTCCCAAGGTACGGTTAACGACTTCAGTTTGTCCATCAGTTTGGGGATGCGCGGCAGTGGAGAAAAGGAGTTTGGTTCCCATGCGCCTCCACAAGGTTCTCCAGAAATAACTGAGAAATTTGGGGTCTCGATCAGAGACAATGGTTCGGGGTAGGCCGTGAAGTTTGACAACGTCCCGGAAGAAGAGGTCGGCAATGGCCGTAGCGTCCCATGCCTTGGAACAGGGCATGAAATGGGCCATTTTGGAAAAACGGTCGACCACTACCATTATTGAGTCCTTTCTTTCGATTGGAGGCAATCCTAGCAGAAAGTCCATGGATAGGTCGATCCATGGGGAGGTTGGGATGGGCAGGGGCATGTATAGTCCGTATGGATGGGACTTGGTCTTGGCGCGCTTGCAGGTTAAACACCTTGCACAGAAGACTTCGACCATGCTCCTCATCCTAGGCCAGTAGAAGTGACTTCGCAGCATGTCTAAGGTCTTATGCGTCCCAAAGTGTCCCATCAAACCGCCACTGTGGGCTTCTTGAACGAGCAGCTCTCGAATAGATCCCTCTGGTATGCACAACCGTTTGCCCTTAAAAAGGAAACCGTCGTGGATATGAAAATCCTTGAAGGAGTCCTTCCCGTGTTCGGCATAGGGAAGTTTTAGACCGGGATCATCTTGGTACCGGTCCTTAAGAGGGCCGAAGCCTAGAACCTTGGCCTCAACAGTGGTGATTAGGGCGTGGCGACGGGAAAGAGCATCGGCGACTACATTCTCTTTTCCCTTCTTATATTTAATGACATAGGGAAACATCTCGATGAACTCGAGCCATTTGGCGTGCCGCTTCTTCAGGTTGGTTTGCCCCCGGAGATGCTTCAAGGTCTCATGATCCGAGTGGATGACGCACTCCTTGGAGAGGAGGTAATGTTGCCATGTTTCAAGTGCTCGGACCAACGCATAGAGCTCCTTGTCGTAGGTGGGGTAGTTGAGTGTGGCTCCACTAAGCTTCTCACTGAAGTAAGCCACGGGACGCCCTTCTTGTGTCAGCACGGCTCCAATGCCTATACCGGACGCGTCACACTCAATTTCGAAGGTCTTGTTGAAGTCGGGCAAGGCCAGTAAAGGTGCTTGAGTGAGCCGACCCTTGAGCTCTTGGAAGGCCTTCTCTTGGGGTTCTTCCCATATAAACCCGGAGGACTTTTTCACCAAAGCCGTTAAGGGAGCGGCAATGGAACTAAAGTCCCGAACGAAACGTCGATAGAAACTGGCCAGGCCATGGAAACTTCGGACTTGGCTGACGTTGGTAGGGGTTGGCCATTCTTGGATGGCCCGAATCTTCTCTTGGTCAACTTTCAGACCCTGACCACTGAGGACAAAGCCCAAGAAGATAAGTTCTCGAGCGCCGAAGGTACACTTGGCCATGTTGGCGTAGAGCTCCTCTTGTTGCAAGGTTCGTAGAACCGTATCTAGGTGGGAAGCATGTGCAGTAAGATCCTTGCTGTAGACAAGGATGTCGTCAAAGTAGACAACCACAAATTTATTGAGGAACGCTCGGAGAGTATGGTTCATCAGTCGCATGAAGGTGGAAGGGGCGTTGGAAAGGCCGAACGGCATGACTAGCCACTCGTACAGCCCTTGCTTGGTTTTGAAGGCGGTCTTCCATTCGTCACCTTCTCTCATTCGGACTTGGTGGTAACCACTTTTGAGATCGATTTTGGAGAAAATGGACGCGCCACTAAGTTCGTCCAACATGTCGTCCAAACGGGGAATTGGGTGCCGGTATTTGACCGTAATGTTGTTGATGGGCCGGCAGTCCACGCACATCCTCCAGCTGCCATCCTTCTTGGGGACCAAAAGGACTGGTACGGCGCACGGACTGAGGCTCTCGCGGACGTATCCCCTGGACAAGAGGTCGGCAACCTGTCGCTCTAATTCTTTGGATTCCTCCGGATTAACGCGGTAAGCAGGTCGGTTGGGCAGGGAGGCTCCGGGAATAAAGTCGATTCGGTGTTCAATTCCCCGGAGGGGAGGGAGCCCGTGGGGAATCTCTTCAGGGAAGACGGTCGAGTACTTCTGCAGGATCCTTTGGAGCTCATCCGGGATTGGATCTTCCCTGGTACCTGCGCTCATCACATCTTTGTAAACCATTAGTACAACTCGGCACTCATTGCCGATGGTTTTACAAGCGTCCCTAATGGATATTAGGAAGTTGGGACGGGAAGATGTGGTTTTGGCTAAGCGAGATTGGAGTTCATGTACTTGAACGGGTGTTAGAGGTGCTAGGGTAACACGCTTAGATTCATGCATAAACGAATAAAAGTTGGAACGGCCGTTGTGGGTGGCGTCCTTGTCAAACTGCCATGGGCGTCCTAAGAGGACGTGGCTAGCTTGCATTGGAACAACATCACATTGGACCGTGTCCCGGTAATGCCCTATACTAAAGGCTAGATCCACTTGTTCGGTTACGGGTATAACAGTTTTATCATTCAGCCATCGCAGTTTATAGGGATGAGGGTGTTTAGAGGTAGGGAGAGAAAGCTTGGTCACGAGGTGGGAGCTGGCCACATTGGTACAGGACCCACCATCAATGATCAAGCCGCAAACCTTGCCGTTGATGGTGCAGCGTGTGTGGAAGATGTTGTCCCGCTGTCCGGTCGGCTCGGGCAAGGTCAAGGTACTCAGGCTCCTTTGGACGACCAGGAGGTCTCCTACATCCGGATATTCAACCGTGCCTTCGGGTTGAACTGGCTCGGGGTCGTTTTCCTCAACCGGCTCCTCGTCCTGGGATTCATAGTCGCCTTCGGGGGTAAGGATCATGGCTCGGTTGTTGGGACAGTCCCTGGAGTAATGCCCTCTGCCTTGGCATTTGTAGCATATCACGTCCCGGCTTCTTCCCGCATTGGCTTCGGGTTGCCTTGGCTTGAAACGTGAATCGATGGCAATGGCCTTGGATACAGCTGGTGGTTTGGGGCTAGTGGACGTGGCTGTGGGGTTGGGAGGCCAGACTTGGTTCGGGGAGGCCTTTCCTCGGAAGGCCGAGGAGGTTTTCCTCTTGATCTGTGCTTCTAAGTGGATGGCCAGGTGCAAGAGCTCATCAAACCCTTGGTAAGGCTGCCGCTCTACTTTGCGGGCAATCCGGTCTTGCATGCCGTCCACGAACTGGGCCATTAAGGTTTCTTCACAGTCATTGAGCTGGAGACGGTTTCGCAAATGCTCAAACTCGTCGTAGTACTCTTCAATGGTTCGGGTGCCTTGGTGAAGTTTTCGGAACCGCTTTTGCAAATCACGGTGATAGAGGGGCGGGACGTAGCGTTTCCTCATGACATATTTCATAACGTCCCAAGTAGGGATTAGGCCTTCACGTCGTCGCCTGCGTTCTGCCAAGTCGCGGTCCCACCATGTAAGGGCATGGTCGGTCAGTTGGGCCGCGGCGTAGGTAACCTTCTTGGGTTCGGAGTAATCGTAACAATCAAACAGATGGTCCATTCGCCTTTCCCAATCGAGGTAGGCTTCCGGGTCAACCTTTCCCGCGAAGGTTGGTGGGACCAGTTTGTGGACCGGGGCCTCGGGTCGAGGTGCACGGTCATCCCGATCGTTTGGTCGCTCTCTGCGCCGGGGTCGACCTGGACGGGGTTGGTATGGATCGTACCCATCATCTGATTGGTAGGCCGGGCCGGGTTCTTCAAGGGGTCGGTCGGCGAGATCGGCCGGCGGATTTGGGAGGGGCGGTCGAGCATCCGGTGGAAGATCGTATCGGGCCATTCGCTCGGTGAGGCGCTCTATCTGGGCCTGGATGGTGGCCAGGACGGTACCGATCTCAATAGGACGGGGCAAGTCTTCCGCTGGTTCGGCCATGGGCGGTATGGTCGGTACGGATGGGTCGTACGGACGGCGCGGTACGGATGGGTCGTACGGATGGCGCGGTACGGACGACGGGGTGAGTTCGTCGGGGTCGGAGTCGGTAAGGTCAAGCCGGCGGGGTTGGCCTGTACGGACGGTGGTCGGGTACGGACGGCGGCGTACGGACGGTGGGAGACTCTCGGAGGTACTTGGTCCGGAAAGGTTAGTCCGCCGTGGTCGTCCGGGTCGAGGGACGGTAGCCCAATAGGGTCGTCCGGTCGTGGTTGGTACTGATGGGGACGGGTCAATCGCAGGATTAATAGGACACGGGGGTGTACGGCTGTTGGAGCTGACGTATCCTGCCAGTACGGGCAATGGAGCGTGGGACTGTGGGATGGACCCTACGCGCATAAAATGACAAAAAAAAATGAAAGCTGGCGGTATGGTGCAAGATAAAGGACAACTGCCGAACGTTTAAAGCAAAAAGGACAAAGGACAGTTATTAACAAAAACGGCAAAAACAACTAGCACGCGGATTTCTCTTGTCCTGCCAAAGGGACGGATCACAAATAAGGCAAGGACAGGATGTTCCTCACGTGGCCGGGTCAGAGAATAGGCGAGTAAAGTGTGTTGACCAGAAATGGTCCCCACTTACTCGTCTTCAACCTCTCGTCTCACTAGGGCAACAATGGTGCTTCGGTGGTACTAAGACTTAGTCTTTCACACGTCGGCGACCAAAGGCTAGCTATAAGCACAAAGCTTTGAGACAATAATGACCGTGGCAAAGACTAGATTGTTAGAAAGTAAGGTGCGAAATAAGAACAAGTTCAAGGCGGTAAACAGTAGAGAAACAATGGAAGATGTTTTAATGGAAAGTTACAACCTGACGGATGAAGCTTGGCTCTGATACCAGCTGATACGCTCCCGGAACGTTGGCTTCGGAATCAGACTGAGTTGGGACGAGACCGGGACGGAGGCGGTCGTACGGGTACCGGTACGGTACCTCGGTTGGTGGAAGGGCTGCGGTACGGGTCCTCGGCGGTACGGATGGGAGAAACGAGATGGTAAAGTGGTGGTGTTACGGCGAGGGTTGGACGGCGGAGGGGTTGGATGAAGGTAGATATGGAAGAGGATGGAGATAAGTGTTTGGAAAGTGGGAAGGGATGGAGCGAAGTGAGAATGGATAGATGGATCGGTAACAATGGATCGAAAGCCGGCCACACGGTATTTGGACAATGCCGTGATACGACTGATCGGAGTCCGAGCTGAGCTTCGAGGACAACGATGTCTAAACTACTTGAGATTCGAGAGCAAGCTTTAAGCTAATTGCATTCATTCAAATCTGAGTTCAAAGGGAGAGGTTACACGCCTTTATATAGGCGAGAGCACTAGGGCAACACGCCCATTACAAAAGACCAACGTGTCCTTGGGTGTTTACATACCCATAAAACAGTAAATTAAGTTCTTAGTAAAACGGTAAAAGTAAGAAAACAGGAAGGGATAGAGATTAGGGCCGGACGACAACCACGCGGACCATGGACGGGTAAGGTGATGATCGACTCGGTCCTAATGCGGCCGGGTCGTGAACCTCGTTAAAAACCTTGATGGGAAAACCACTTAGGGATAAAACCCATCAAGGGAAAAAGAGTGTTCCTTTCCCAAACGACTTTAGTGGGGTGTTTTCACCGTGTCAAGGTGAAAACGCTAAGGACTTGGTCCTTGGTGTTTGCCGAGGTTGCCAGCTTGGGTTGGGACCATCTGCCTTTCTTCAGTCCTTGGGCAATCGCCATGTTCATTCTTGTTTGGTACGGTCGCGAAGGCGCACGGTCAATGGCCGATACCGGCATAACTGGCAACATTCCTTGGCTTTCGTCCGTGTCTGTACCGGTATCGTCCGGCTGGCTATCCTCCGGGTCGGAGACGTCTTGGGCCTCATCACTTAGCCCAAGTGTTATATTTGGTTATTTACTAAAATTTCCCTTTGGGGAGAAGGATGGATTGTTAGCGTGGACGATTTGGAAGATATAATTGGAAGGCATGTCTGGTTAGGTTCCATTTGTATATTTGGTGGAATCTGGCATATCTTAACCAAACCTTTTGCATGGGCTCACCGCGCACTTGTATGGTCTGGGGAGGCTTACTTGTCTTATAATTTAGCTGCTTATCTGTTTGTGGTTTCATTGCTTATTGTTTTGTCTGGTTTAATAATACCACTTACCCTAGTGAGTTTTACGGACCTACGGGGCCAGAAGCTTCTCAAGCTCAAGCATTTACTTTTCTAGTTAGAGACCACCATTTTGGGTATTCACTTAATTTTGTTAGGTGTAGGTGCTTTTCTTCTAGTATTCAAGGCTCTCTATTTTGGGGGCGTATATGATACCTAGGCTCCAGGAGGGGGGATGTAAGAAAAATTACAAACTTGACTCTTAGCCCAAGAGTTATATTTGGTTATTTACTAAAATCTCCCTTTGGGAGAGAAGGATGGATTGTTAGCGTGGACGATTTGGAAGATATAATTGGAGGGCATGTCTGGTTAGGTTCCATTTGTATATTTGGTGGAATCTGGCATATCTTAACCAAACCTTTTGCATGGGCTCGCCGCACAGTTGTATGGTCTGGGGAGGCTTACTTGTCTTATAGTTTAGCTGCTTTATCTGTTTGTGGTTTCATTTCTTGTTGTTTTGTCTGGTTTAATAATACCGCTTACCCTAGTGAGTTTTATGGACCTACGGGGCCAGAAGCTTCTCAAGCTCAAGCATTTACTTTTCTAGTTAGAGACCAACGTCTTGGAGCTAACGTGGGGTCTGCTCAAGGACCTACAGGTTTAGGTAAATACTTAATGCGTTCACCGACTGGAGAAGTTATTTTAGGAGGAGAAACAATGTATTTTTGGGATCTGCGTGCTCCCTGGTTATAACCTCTAAGGGGTCCTAACGGATTGGACTTGAGTAGGTTGAATAAAGACACACAACCTTGGCAAGAACGACTTTCCGCAGAATATGTGACTCATGCTCCCTTAGGTTCCTTAAATTCTGTAGGGGGCGTAGCTACTGAGATCAATGCAGTCAATTATGTCTCTCCGAGAAGTTGGTTATCTACCTCTCATTTTGTTCTAGGATTCTTCCTATTCATGGGTCATTTATGGCACGCGGAATGGGCTTGGGCAGCGGCAGCAGGATTTGAAAAAGGAATTGATCGTGATTTTGAGCCTGTTCTTTCCATGACTCCTCTTAAGTAAAGTAGTAGTTAAAATAGGAAAATCAAAATCGGTTTATATTAGAAAGTCTTCTTTGTTCCTTTCAATTCAATCTAATTTTTTTTCTGGCTCGGCTATACTATCCAGCCGAGCCATTCTCCTTTATTTATGAGGCTAAGAAGTAAAAAAGCCAATAAAGAAAAAAATAGATTCATCCAACAAAAGGAGAGAGAGGGATTTGAACCCTCGATAGTTATTTTTATGAACTATACCGGTTTTCAAGACCGGAGCCATCAACCAATCGGCCATCTCTCCGAAAGATACTTTCTATTTTATTTTTTCGCCAAATAGAACATAGCCCTATGAGTTAATACGATCACTATGTAGAGAAAGATATAGTATAGGGTGTTACTTTCTTTATAGGTCTATCAATCTGTCTATATAAATAAATGAGCTACACGATCCTTTATACCCATTTGTGAAGTAAAAAATAATCTTTAACTTCATGTCTGAATAGAATAAAGGTGGTAAAAATAAATTGGAACTAAGTCATCTCGAATCAACAGATTCATGATAAAATCCCTTTATTTATTAAAATTCAAAATTTTTAGTGGGTAAGAGGATTAAATGGTGTATATTCTTTTGTTAATAGCTTGGAGGATTAAAAACATGACTATTGCTTTCCAATTGGCTGTTTTTGCATTAATTATTACTTCATCAATCTTACTGATTAGAGTACCCATTGAATTTGCGTCTCCTGATGGTTGGTCGAGTAACAAAAATGTTGTATTTTCTGGTACATCTTTATGGATTGGATTAGTCTTCTTGGTGGGTATCCTTAATTCTCTTATCTCTTGAATTCATTCGTTGCAGATCCAAAAATGAGATGACCCCTCCCATTCCATGAATTACACATACAAATTCAATATAAGTCCATAAAATGCAAATAAAAAAATTAGAGGGGGGTCGAACTTCTGGAACTTAAATGAAATATGACTAAAATATTAATAAATATCAATTTACTAAATATGAAATAGTACTAAATAACTAAAAAAAACGAATCAAAAATTGATATCAATATAGAATATAATATTTTATGGAAATAGAAGAATCATGTATTCTTGAATATTGAATGAAATATTCAATATCATAGAATAAATATATTATTAATATATAATAATAATATATATATTAATAGAATTGTTAATTGAATTGATTTGGTGGTAGAATTTTATGAAATGATCCCAAACCAAAGACTGTATCTCTTCTAGCTTTGAACAAATATTATCCATAAATTTCTTATCAAGAAGGCAAAAAATTTGGATATGGTCAAATGGTAATATTTCTCCTTGCCAAGGAGAAGAGCGGGTTCGATTCCTGCTATCCGCCCAAATATAAATGGATTCAAAAAGATAAAAGATTCGGTATAGTTGACCGGGAAATACCGTAATATTTTGCTCGCGTCCCAAAAGACAAATATTAATTAATGACTAGTTAATAGAATCAAACTTATATTTCTTGAAAAACAAAATATTGCGGAGACAAGATTTGAACCCGTGACCTCAAGGTTATGAGCCTTGCGAGCTACCATCTACCCCGCGATGAAACAAAAAATCTTGGACTAAACTCTAATAAACAAAGAAGAATTGAATGCGCCCCTATTCCATATCTGTACAAATAGAATAGCCTATTTAGACAGAATGGTAAAGGGGCCTTATCGATCATAGAGAAAAATAGAAAAATTAAGGGATACTTAAATACTTACCAGCTTGATCTTGTTGCCCCTGGCAAAAAAACATGCATGAACCATTTCCCGAAGGATATGTCCAGATAGTCCAAAGTCTCAATAGTTAGCTCTCGGTCTTCCGGTCGAAAAGCAATGTCGATGAAGACATGTAGGTGCACTATTACGCGGTGGGGATTGTAATTTTCCATGAATTTTCCATTTCTCACTTAGCGATGGAATCTTACTTATTTCCTTTTTTGAGGATCGACGAATCAAATGATATTTTTTTCTAATTGTTGCCTCTTCTTCTCCCTATAAATCAAACTTTTCTTTGCCATAATGCTTAAGTTCCTCTTATTATCAATGATAATGATACAAATCGGATCCTAGATGTAGAAATAAATATAAGAGTGCATACCTTTTTTATTAAAAAAATATATTATTGCGGATAGAATACATAAATAATTAACCAAATTTGCCAGATGTGGAGGTAATCAAGAAAGCCGCATAAGTGAATATATAACCTGCAGAAAAGTGAGCTAATCCAACCAATCTTGCTTGCACAATTGAAAGAGCTACTGGCTTATCTTTCCATCGAATCAAATTTGCCAAAGGTGTGCGTTCGTGAGCCCACGCTAAAGTTTTAATCAATTCCTGCCAATAACCACGCCAGGAAATTAAGAACATAAATCCTGTAGCCCAAACAAGATGCCCAAATAAGAACATCCATGCCCAGACTGATAAACTATTCATACCAAACGGGTTATATCCATTGATAAGTTGTGAAGAGTTTAACCATAGATAATCTCTTAACCATCCCATCAAATAAGTGGAAGATTCATTAAACTGCGAAACGTTACCCTGGCATAATGTGATGTGTTTCCAATGCCAATAAAAAGTAACCCATCCAATAGTATTTAACATCCAGAAAACTGCCAAATAAAATGCGTCCCAAGCCGAAATATCACAAGTACCACCTCATCCCGGACCATCGCAAGGAAAACTATACCCGAAATCCTTTTTATCTGGCATTAACTTGGAACCACGTGCATCTAAACCACGTTTTACTAAGATCAATGTAGTTGTATGTAAACCTAAAGCAATAGCATGATGAACCAAGAAATCACCAGGACCTATTGTTAAGAATAATGAATTACTATTTTCATTAATAGCATCTAACCAGCCGGGCAACCATATGCTTCGACCCGCATTAAATGCTGGACCACTTGTCGAAGATAAAAAGTACATCAAATCCATATGAAGTTTTCCCATGAGCAGATTGTATCCATTGGACAAATATGGGTTCGATCAAGATTTGTTTTTTGGGAGTACCAAAAGCAAGCATGACGTCATTATGAACATAAAGTCCCAAAGTATGGAACCCTAGAAAGAGGCTGGCCAAACTTAAATGGGTTATCCTCATTCTGTTCTGGATTGTAATCTTGCCAATATGTTATCCTCATTCTGTTCTGGATTGTAACCCTAGATATTCTTCCCAATATGTTATCCTCATTCTGTTCTGGATTGTAATCTCTAATAAAAAAAATATAGCTCCATGAGCAAAAGCTCCTGTCTTGATGAATCCTGCAATGTATTGGTGATGAGTATATAACGCAGCTTGAGTCATAAAATCTTGCGCTATGAACGCATAAGCAGGTAAAGATACATGTGTTGAGCTACCAAGGAAGTAATAACCCCTAAGGAGGCTAGAGCAAGACCTAATTGAAAATGAATCGTATTATTGATTGTGTCATAAAGACCCTTATGCCCACACCCCAATCGTCCTCCCGGAGGAATATGTGCTTCTAAAAGATCTTTTATACTGTGTCTGATTCCAAAGTTAGTTCTATACATATGACCCACAATGAGGAAAAGAATTGTGATAGCTAAATGATGATGTGCCAAATCGGTTAGCCATAAACTTTGCGTTTGTGGATGGAATCCCCCAAGAAGGGTTAGAATGGCAGTTCCTGATCCTTGGGAGGTACCAAATAAATGACTACTTGAGTCGGGGTTTTGAGCATAAAGATTCCACTGACCCGTAAAAAGTGGGCCTAACCCTTGGGGATGTGGTAATACATTTCAGAAATTATTCCACCCAACAGATTCCCCCCTGGATGCAGGAATAGCGACATGGACTAAATGACCTGTCCAAGCCTAGGAGCTTACCCCGAATAGTCCTGACAAATGATGATTCAGACGAGATTCAGCATTTTTGAACCACGAAACTCTTGGTTTCCATTTTGGTTGTAGGTGTAACCAATCCCCTATTAAGGATAAGGCAGAAAGAAATAATAGAAAAAGAGCTCCAGTATAAAGATCTTCATTAGAATGTAAATCGATTGTATACCACCACTGATAAACACCAGAGTAAGCTATATTCACCGGGCCAAGAGCACCTCCTCGAGTAAACGCTTCCACAGCCAGTTGACCAAAATGAGGATCCCAAATAGCATGAGCAATCGGTCTTACATGTAAAGGGTCTTGTACCTATGTCTCAAAATTTCCTTGCCAAGCTACATGAAACAAATTTCTGGAAGTCCACAGAAAACTTATTGCTAATTGCCCAAAATGAGAAGCAAAATATTCTGATAAAGACGTTCTTCAGTAATATCATCATGACTCTCGAAGTCATGTGCAGTAGCAATACCAAACCAAATACAATGAGTAGTGGGGTCCTGAGCTAAGCCTTGGCTAAACCTTGGAAATCTTAATGCCATATTGCCTTTCAAATCCTCCTAGCCATTATCATACTGCAATAATTCTTGCTAAGAAGAACGCCCATGTTGTGGCAATTCCATCCAGAAGGTAATGGGTTACTCCTACAGCACGTCCTTGTACAATGCTCAAGGCTCTAGGCTGAGTAGCAGGAGCAACTTTTAATTTATTATTAGCTCAAACAATGGATTCAATAAGTTCTTGCCAATAACCACGTCCGCTGAACAGAAACATTAAACTGAAAGCCCATACAAAATGAGCACCTAGGAAAAAAAGACCATATGCACATAACGAAGAACCATAAGACTGAATTCCTGAGATGCTTGTGCCCATAAGAAATCGTGGAGCCACCCATTAATAGTAATGAAACTCTGTGCAAAGTTTCCTCCAGTAATATGAGTTACCACCCCTTGATCACTTATACTACCCCAAACATCTGACTGCATTTTCCAACTGAAATGGAATATTACTACCGAAATAGCTCTGTACATCCAGAATTGTCCTAAGAAGACATGATCCCACGCAGATACTTGACATGTTCCTCCTCTTCCCGGCCCATAACAAGGGAAACGAAAACCAAGATTTGCTTTATCTGGTATTAAACGCGAGCTACGAGCAAATAGAACACCTTTCAACAGTATCAATACCGTCACATGAATTGTAAATGCATGAATATGATGTACCAAAAAATCTGCCGTTCCTAATGGAATAGGTAACAAAGCTACTTTGCCATCCACTGCTACTAACTCACCGCCCCCCCCCCCCAAGTGAAACTGTTGCTCGCTGTTTCACCAGGGGCTGTTACAACAGGTGCTAAAGCATGGGTATTTTGTATCCATTGAGAAAAGACTGGTTGTAATTGTATAGCAGTATCTGAAAACATATCTTGTGGACGCCCTAAAGCACTCATGGTATCATTATGAATATACAAACCAAAACTGTGGAAGCCCAGAAATATACATACCCAGTTCAGATGTGATATGATTGCATCGCGATGCCTCAGGACACGATCTAATAAATCGCTGTATCAATTATTTGGATCATAGTCTCTTACCATAAAAATGGCTGCATGCGCAGCAGCACCAACTATGAGAAATCCACCAATCCACATGTGATGTGTGAACAATGACAGTTGTGTAGCATAGTCAGTAGCTAGATATGGATAAGGGGGCAGGGAATACATATGGTGAGCTACAACAATGGTTAAAAAGCTTAACATAGCTAGCTTAAAAGATAATTGAGCATGCCATGATGTTGTTAGAATTTCATATAGGCCTTTATGGCCTTGACCTGTAAATGGACCTTTATGAGCCTCTAAAATATCTTTTATACCATGACCAAGACCCCAGTTGGTCCTATACATATGACCCGCTATTAGAAAAAGAATTATGATAGATAAATGATGATGTGCTATATCGGTTAACCATAGACCCCCCAGTACCTGGATCTAATCCACCACGAAAAGTAAGAAATTTCGAGTATTTTGACCAATTTAAGGTAAAAAAGGGGGTTGATCCTTCAGCAAAACTTGGATAAAGTTGAGCCAAAAGATCCCGATTCAAGATAAATTAAAGAGGAAGCGGTATTTCTTTAGGATCTACTCCAGCGTTTAGAAATTGGTTAATCGGTAAAGATACATGTATTTGATGTCCTGCCCAAGAAAGGGACCCAAGTCCTAGTAGCCCTGCTAAATGGTTATTCAACATAGATTCTACATCTTGGAACCAAGCCAATTTTGGAGCTGCTTTGTGATAATGGAACCAACCAGCAAAAGCATTAAGGCTGCAAAGACTAAGGCGCCAATTGCGGTACAATAAAGTTGTAATTCACTAGTGATTCCAGATGCTCGCCAAATCTGAAAAAGCCCGAGGTTATTTGTATTCCTTGGAAGCCTCCCCCTACATCTCCATTCAGGATTTCTTGGCCCACTATTGGACAAACCACCTGAGCACTAGGTCCAATGTGAGTAGGATCACTCAGCCATGCTTCATAATTGGAAAAACGAGCAGCGTGGAAATACATGCCACTCAGCCAAAGAAAGATTATAGAGAGTTAGCCGAAATGGGCACTAAATACTTTTCGAGAGATTTCCTCCAAATCACTGGTATGACTATCAAAATCGTGATCATCAGCATGTAGGTTCCAGATCCAAGTGGTAGTATCAGGTCCCTTAGCTATTGTTCTTGAGAAATGACCGGGTTTAGCCCATTCCTCGAAAGAAATTTTTAAGGGATCCCTATCTACCAAAATTTTGACTTCTGGTTCCGGCGAACGAATAATCATTGAGTCCTCCTCTTTCCGGACAACACATACAAAGAAACCCGCGAACAGTCACTCAAGTAATTAGTGAACCGATGGTAGATGCTTAGAATTTTTTCTTTCTTTTCTATCTCCCATCTGTTCATCTATTTTCTTTAGTTATTCACTAGAGCAATTATGAACTGGAAGTCGATCTGGGGCAAGTGTTCGGATCTATTATGATATATCCATAGGGTGCTCAACGGACCCTTTTTAAATTAAAAAAGTTTTCGCGCCTTTACATTTGTACACACAGAGCTTTTTATAACCTAATCTAGTGTATTCATATTTCAATTATTATGTTCCGAAATGTAGCCAATATTGTTTTAATAGAGGATAATATCCTATTTCAATAACTGCTTATTTAGTCATTACTAAGAAACATTCTAGTATTCATACTTAGTCATTTAAAAATCTCTTTTATTGGTTTTATTTTAATAGTCGAAAAGAAAAAATGGAAAAAACTAGGTATATAGATATTCTCATATTCATGTACTACTTACCTCTAGAGACTACCAGATGAAATATAACGATTTTAGAAAAGGATATAATGGAATTGTTTTATTTGATTGGTTCTTCTAAAAAAAATCTGTTTTATTTGACCAAAAGGGCCAAGAAACTAAAAAAATGATTAATTGTAAAAACAAATAAAGATAGATAGAATAAAAAAAATAAAAAAGGGAAAGTTCTTATTCGAAGCGCCTCGTTATCGTCAACCAATTCGGTGCTTCAATATAATTATCAGGAGTAACCGTTATAGCCTGTTTCCAATACTCAGCGGCTTGAGCGAACCAAGCCTCCGCCGTTTCAGAATCTCCTTGTTGAATGGCCTGTTCTCCACGGTCGGAATAGGCGGGTCAATTCCCTCCCTGAGAACCGTACTTGAGAGTTTCCTACCTCATACGGCTCGACAACGAACTCTTTTTTTTGGTGTACCAGTTTTTTCACTTTAATCCACTTTAACTTTCTATCTAATTGAATGTCTAATTGAATGAGAGTTCTTATAGATATTTGGTTTTTCTTGGATTAAACAAAAGAGAGTAATTACATGAGTTTCAAACTTTCATTTTGATTTAGTTAATATATTAATTAAATTAATATAATAAGTTTAATCTTATCTCCCACCTTCAGAAAAAGGCATGTCCACTATTATTAGATATTCGAATTTTCTGAAAGGTAACTATCCCGCTTTCAGATAAAAATTTATATAGAAATCTTTGAAAAAGACTTTTTCATACTTCATAAAAAAGAAAAAGACTTACTGTCTTTAGGATCTGATGCTACACCACTGCTCAATACCTTAGGGGATCTACTCTATTACATAACTAGAATCCTAAGATTTATCTCATATTATGATATAAATAAACAGCTTTTGTTGTATCGGTCCAAAACCTTTCCAATTGATCTTTAGGGTGCTTCCTCTATCAATTAAATCTTTTTTTATCCATAGACAAGAAAGTATTTAGGCATATCTAGTCTTCACATCATATTTCGACCTATGAAGTTTATTTATTTGCAACAGCTGATAAAAAATCATTTTGGACGATGCTTATGTAGAAAGCCCTTTTTGTGTCTCTAGTATTTCATTGACTAGCTGTTCGTTCTTTTATTACTATAGTGGAGATAGTCGCACATAATGACAGATCACAGCCATATTATTAAAAGCTTGTGGTAAAAAGGGGTTTTGTTCTAATGCCCGAAAATAATATTCTAAAGCTTTGGTATGTTCCCCATTACTTGTGTGGATAAGGCCTATATTATAGAGTATATAACTTCGATCATAGGGGTAAATTTTTAGTCGCATAGCTTCATAATAATTCTGTAATGCTTCCGCATAATTTCCTTCTGATTGAGCCGATATCCGTTATGGCGTCATTCGCTTTAACGAATTCTCCGTTTCAGAACCGTGTGTGAGATTTTCATCTCATACGGCTCCTCCTTTTAAGTGCATAATGAAAATAATATATGGAAAAAGTGATGTCATTATGAACTATGCGGGGCTAATGTTTTTACAAGAAATCCCTAGCCAACCTTCTTGCAAAAGATCTTTTCTTACTACCAAGTGGGTTCATGCTAGATAAAAATAAAAAAAAGGAAACTCTAAATATCTTTGTTCTCAACGCCCCTAAATTTCCCGGAATTAGTCACTTCAACAGTCTTCAATGGTTATACGGTATCCAAAGTATAAACGAGATGGATGTTTATTGTTCCAACCATTTTAATTAGTCCCAATCCCAAAGAAGAAGAAGAAAGAAAGGGAATCATTTCGAAGAAAGTTTTTGTGTTGTTGATTTCTCGGTGTAGTGCTTCTTCCCCTATGCCTCCTATTCGTATATTGTATTAGTGTAGTAGGATTGATCTCTAATACGGGGAACCATAGGTAAAAACCTTTTGCTCAATACTAACATTCAAAATTGAAGCATCTAAGACTGCATTAATCGTAGATACATGACAGAAGGGATTGCTTTTTTTATATTCTAAACTTCACCTTCAAAAGCGTAGATTTGTTTTTCAATACTTGTTTTTCTTTCTATTCCAAATCGGCGAGAAATAAGAAAAATAATGATAATCAAATCGCACCATCTCTGTAATAAGTAAATGCCTCTTTTCTCCGGAAGTTGTCAGAATTACTCGTAATAAGATATCGGCTACAATTGTAAAGGTTTTATCAATAAAATTTCCATTTATACGCGATCTTGGCATAGGTAGTAATCCATTATATAACTATTTTTTATTTCCTTTATCTTTTCTTTTGTAAGAAAATTTTCTCACAAACAAAGGAATTGTATAGTACGAACTAACATAAAAGCGGACTTATTAAAAAAACCTTCTATCTACTTCCAATTCCAATATTTCCGATAAAAAAGGTATCTATTAACCATAATCTAAAAACAATGAATAACTCGCTATTCACCAAGGTACCCAGTCATAATCCTGATGTCGGAGAGATGGCCGAGTAGTTGAAGGCGTAACATTGGAACAGTTATGTAGACTTTTGTTTACCGAGGGTTCAAATCTCTCTCTTTCCGTACTTTCAACTAATTAACCAATCGTACGTCATTGATCACAATGTATCAAATCAAATAAAAAAGAATAGATATAAAATCTACCTTGTTTTAATTTTTAAATAGATTCTCTATTCCTAATTTTTTTGATATGGAAAATGCTGGGAAGAGAAAACAAGGGACCCAAATCTTCCTACCAATCTATGATACATAAATAGGAAAAATATTCCCGGACAAAATCCCTTACCTTGTGCCTTTTTATTTTTAATAAAAACGAGGGCAAAGGGGAGTTGTCCGAACTCTTGTTTTTAGTTATTTGTTTTTACTTAAGTTAGGTTTATTAAGTCTGTCAAGAGTAATATTCTACGACAAGCAATTCATTTATTTTCAAACCGACGCATTTCCTATCTATTATTTGATTGACTATACCTTCATATTGGAATGTGTGAAGAGTCAGGTGGTTTGGCAATTCCTCAGGGGCAGATGAATCAAGAAGATTTTGAACTAAAGTTCTAGAGTTTTGTTCATCCTTCACTGTAATAATATCTCGGGGTTTGCAGCGATAACTTGGTATATCAACTATATGACCATCAACTAAAATATTTCCATGGTTAACTAATTGGCACGCTTGAGGAATAGTCAAAGCCATACCCAATCGAAAAAGGATGTTATCTAAACGCATTTCAAGTAATTGTAGTAAAACTTGACCTGTTGACCCCTTGGCTTTTCCGGCGATACAAATATATTTAAGTAATTGGCGTTCTGTAAGACTATAATTAAAACACAATTTTTGTTTTTCTTCTAAACGAATACGATATTGAGATTGGTTTCTAAGATCGCTTCCTGCCATAGGACTTTTACTAGTTAGTCCTGGTAAAGCCCCCAGATGGCATATTTCTTTAAAACGAGGCCCTCGGTAACGTGACATAAAGGCTCCTTTTTATTGAAATTGTACAAAACTAAACAAAATTAAAACTGAACTAAATGATAATGATAAATGATGTGAAATCCACTCCAATAAATTATTGGAATACAAAGAGTAAGAAGATATATTCTCTCAATATACATATTTTTTATTGTATATACAATATATATAAATCAAATAAATCACAAAAATTGTTCTTTATTTTCTTTATTTATTTTGCAAAGATTTCACTCTTTTACCCAATATATCTTCCTTTACGGAAGTTTATATGATATTATATAAATGGAGTGGTAACTCTTGGAAAAAGGTGAAAGAAGTCTTTTCAATCTTCTTTGATTTTAAAGAAAGTACATTAAAAATCATCTAAAAACGAAAAAATATGGAAAAGCCGGCTATCGGAATCGAACCGATGACCATACAAATGCGATGCTCTAACCTCTGAGCTAAGCGGTCTCAAATAAATAGTGAATATCATTAAATAAATAAAACATAACCTTAATTAATAGAATATAGAAGTATATCGACTTTCTAATTTGAATTTTATTAGTTTCTAAATAAGAAAATCTTAATTGGATCAGAAATCTTTCTTTTCATGAAAGTTAAAAAAAAAAGAATCGACCGTTCGACTATTTCTTAAAATTTAAGACAAATATGAGAAAAAGAAGAATATATATATATATGTTATGTAATATATAACCATATTGAATTGCAAATACAAAAATGATAGAATCTTTGTTGATTAGACTAAATCAACATGGATGGGGCTCAAAAAAATGAAAGAAGATACCAAAGAAATAAGTATCTATATGTAATGAATTCCAAGGTTTCGGCATAAGAAAAAGTGAAAAGACATCATAATGAGATCCTAATAAAAAGGGGGATATGGCAGAATTGGTAGATGCTACGGACTTAATTGGATTGATCCTTGGTATGGAAACCTACTAAGTGATAACTTTCAAATCCAGAGAAACCCTGGAATTAACAATGGGCAATCCTGAGCCAAATCCTTGTTTACGCAAACAAACCGGAGTTTAGAAAGCGAGAAAAAGGGATAGGTGCAGAGACTCAATGGAAGCTGTTCTAACAAATGAAGTTCACTACCTTGTGTTGATAAAGGAATCCTTTGATGTAAACTTCAAATTAAAAAGGATGAAGGAGAAAAGCCTATATTGTCTAAATATAGGTAACACAAAACGATCTCAAAAACGACGACCTGAATCTCGATTTCTATTTTGTTTATAAACATAGAAATGTTGTGAATCAATTCGAAGTTTAAGAAAAAATCAAATATTCATTGAATCAAATGATTCACTTCATAGTCTGATATATCCTTGGTGGAACTTATTAATCGGACGAGAATAAAGATAGAGTCCCATTCTACATGTCAATACTGACAACAATGAAATTTATAGTAAGATGAAAATCCGTTGACCTTTTAAATAGTGAGGGTTCAAGTCCCTCTATCCCCAACTCTATTCCCAAAAAAGTCTGGTTGACGCCTTAGCTTATTTTAGTTATTCAAGAATTCATTATCTTTTTCATTCATCCTACGCTTTTACAAACAAATTTATTTTCTGATTCTATACAAGTCTTGTGGGATATATCATACACGTACAAATGAGAAAGAAATATTGAATTGAATGATTTAGAATCTATCTCATTTTTCATTTTCAAACTGAGAAGGTCTTTTTTTATTTAGAAGATCCAATAAATTACCGGTACAAAACTTTTTGAATTTATTACTTTTGAGTTTCTTTTTATTGACATTTTTAAGTTATCTATTAAAATGATAATGATACTTTGGTAAATGATAATTCGCCAATGGTCGACATAGCTTAGATGCAGAGGACTGAAAATCCTTATGTCACCATTAGTAAAATCATAATATAATGATACTTCGGTAGATGATACTTCGCTAATGGTCGACATAGCTTAATTGCAGAGGACTGAAAATCCTTATGTCACCATTAGTAAAATGATAATATAATGATACTGATGATACTTCGGTAGATAATACTTCACTAAAGGTTGACATAGCTTAATTGTGGAGGACTATAAACCCTCGTGTCACCATTAGTAAAATGATTATATAATGATACTGATGATACTTCAGTAGATGATACTTCACTAATGGTTGACATAGCTTAATTGCCGAGGACTGTAAACCTCGTGTCACCATTAGTGGCCGGGATGGCTCAGTTGGTAGAGCAGAGGACTGAAAATCCTCGTGTCACCAGTTCAAATCTGGTTTCTGGCATAGGATTTATTAATTTTTAAAAATTTCTATTCTTCAAATTAAACATATCTTTAGTAAAAAAGTGCAACCATCCTTTATCCCCCTCTCTTTTTTTGTTCATCTGTGGATCCATCCGTTCAAAAAAATGTATAATACTTTATACATAATACATATTCGAAAAGAAAGGTTAAATGAGTTCTGTTTGAAAGAATCAAACAAAACAAGTAAAAAAAAGGTCTATATCTTCTATATCTATAGTATCCATAGTTGAAGGGCCGAACTACCCCAAGATTCATTAGATACAATAGAAATAGAATTCTACCCCCCTCATTTATTACTTTCCGATCTTATTTATTCATTCCCAGTAATGTGACTAAAGTTGACTAAGTTATGTGCACGATACAAAGTTCATAATGCACAACTCATTTTTTTAGTTCATCCTATTGGCTCGGCTTTTACGAAAAAGTAGCTTTCAAATTGGAGATCAAGCTATCTATAATAATATGAACGAGACCTGAATTCTTTGGTTTGTTTGTTTCATCTAAAAAAGAATAGAATTCAAAATACTCCGTGAAGGTCTGTAGTTGTTGAAGCTAAGGCTTGTTTTTTATCATTCAATAAGCATCTTGGATCTCATAAAAATTGGGAGCAATATAATCCTTACGTAAAGGCCACCCTATCCAACTTTCTGGCATTAGGATCCGTTTCAGTCGTGGATGGCTATCATAAGTGATTCCTAACATATAATAAGATTCCCGTTCTTGAAAATCCGCACTTTTCCAAACCCAGAAAACAGATGGAATTCTAGGATTACTCCTGTGAGTAAATACTTTTATTCCGCTTGATTGACACCATATTCTATTCTCGTAAGATGATACACTGGCTAAGAGGCCACCAGGTGCCACATCATAGGCAGATTGCGAACGTAAATAATTGTAACCATATACATATAAAATTACAGCAATAGAATCCCAATCTTCGGGCTTTATTTGTAAAGTCTCTATTCCTTGATAATCGAAGCCCAATGATCTATGAACCAGCCCCCATTTGGCTAGCCAAACGGTTAAAGTGCCCTGCATCTTTTTTATTTCCCCCACACTTTTTATATAAAATAAGTATTTCACATTTACCATGAGTTCTAATTTATGAAGATTTTTTATTATTTTCTAAAATCCTCCCTAATTAACTAATTCGTTGGAAGATACTGGACTTTTGTATTTAAAAAATGTTTCAGTAGAGATCTCTGAAGTAGATGATGGTGCATAGAGTAATTCTTGATCATAATTTCCAGTATGCGGACTGCGTACAACAAAAAACTTGTGATTGGTAGTAAAACACCGATTACCTTGTTGAGGTCTAATTCGATCCTTATAGATTTCTCTAGCTATTTTCTTACGAAGCTTTGTTATAGCGTCTATAACAGCTTCTGGTTTAGGTGGACAACCTGGCAAATAGACATCTACAGGAATTAGCTTATCAACTCCTCGAACAGTACTATAAGAATCGGTACTGAACATCCCCCCTGTAATTGTACACGCTCCCATAGCAATAACATACTTTGGTTCAGGCATTTGTTCATATAATCTAACTAAAGAAGGAGCCATTTTCATTGTTACTGTACCTGCTGTTAAAATAAGGTCCACCTGCCTAGGACTCAATCTTGGTACTAGCCCATAACGATCAAAATCAAATCGGGAGCCTATTAATGAGGCAAATTCAATGAAACAACAACTGGTACCATAAAGAAGCAGCCATAGGCTGGAAAGTCTTGACCAATTTGAAAGATCATTTAACGTAGTTGAAATAACTGAATTTTTTGTTGTTCGATCAAGTACGGGAAACTTAATGAAATTCATAAGTGTTTCAATGGTTTATTTTTACTTTTTTTATTATTATTGTTATTGTACAAGTATTCGGGAAACGAACTAAAACCATTCCAATGCTCCTTTTCGCCATGCATAAACTAAACCAAGAATTAGGATAAGCACGAAAATGAAAGCTTCTATAAAAGCAGATACCCCCAGTACATCAAAACTCATTGCCCACGGATACAGAAAAACAGTTTCAACATCAAAACAACAAAAACTAGAGCAAACATATAATAATGGATTCTAAATTGTAACCAAGCATCCCCGATCGGTTATATACCTGATTCATAACTAGAAAGTTTCTCCGGCCCATTCCTAATTGGAGATAAAACTCCGGAAATAAAAAATGCCAAAACAGGAATAGCACTTGATATTATTAAAAATGCCCAGAAAATATCATATTCATAAAGCAGAAACATAGATGAACTCCTATGAATGTGGAAAAAATACCCGCTTAGTCAATTCCAATTGGAGTGGATTGGGCAAGGGATATAGAACTCTTGAGTCAAAATCAAAATGCAGGTTAATCGAATCATTTATTTTTGTTTGGTTTCTGTGGTAGACGTCTCATTTTAAGATTTATTGATTGTAATTTTATTTTCAGTACACTTAATTACTTAATATTTCCATGTTTCTATTACTACTAGTTTCTAATATTAATATTATTAATAACTAGTAATTTTTTTCATTTCTGTTAATGAAATTTTGTTTGTGTTTTATTAAAAACAAATTTTTTAAAAAATATCTTGATTTTAAAAATTATGACGTATCCAAAAATCCAGTAAGACTTTACCATACCAAACCCATCTTATTTAGTATTAGATAGATTTCATTTGGGTTAAATTTAATTAGATTTCTGTTTTTATTTTTAAACAAGGCCGTTTCAGAAAAAAAGTAACCAAGATTGAGTGGGGATCCAAAAAAGAAAGTATTATGAAATTTTTGATTGTAACCAATGAACGAGGAAAATTCGTATACAAAAATCCACTTACAACTATTAAAATTAATGAACAAAAAGTTGATTCTAAATTATAAATTGAGTATCTATCTAGAGATATCAATAGATAGATAGTGATTGGCTCCATTGAAATAAAATTAGGTTTTCCGTTTTATTCGGAATGATCCCCAGGACTTATGGTTTAGGGTATGGGAATTTGTTTTATGAACCAAGGAATTGAAAGTAACTAGTTAGAAATAAAGAATACAAGAATAAGTAAAAAATTATCCAATTATTTTGATTTGAATGGGATTCATTAGAATCAATTTCTTAGTTAGGGCTATACGGACTCGAACCGTAGACCTGCTCAGTAAAAGAGTTCGAACTTATTATTATCAAAATGATTCGAACTCTTTCAAAGACCCAACATGCATTTTTTTACATTGGGCTCTTTCATTAACTGATAGAAAGATCAGTTAGTCTACCATATTTTTCTTAAAAAAAAGATAAGAAATGGTTGCAAGTACTCTGATTTATTATTTTTGAATTCTAATACAATACAGAAGAACTACCAAAGTGTTTCAAAGAAGGGTTGGGTTCTCTTGACGTAGGTTTGCTTTTGGTCTAGTTCAACTTAAGTTAAATATAGTCTCTAACATCCTGATTAAAAAATCAAACATGAAACTTGATACACCTTAAGGTTCATAGGAAGAAAATATCATTTTTTGAGTTCCTTATACTCATTCTGCCTAGCATTGAGTAGACTGGGTATTGACCCTATCAATATCTCAAATCAATGATGGGTTCTATTCATTCCCTACTTAACGGGGTACTTTAATAGGACCTAATGTCAGGCTATTGTTCTCCTCTTTTTCCCTTAAAAAAGTCATGAAGTAAGACATCGATTTATTAATAAGATCAATCAATTAGTTTGATTGCGTGATGGATTCCCCTGAAAAACTTTGGCGCACGTGTAAACGAGGTGCTCTACCAACTGAGCTATAGCCCTTGTGTCATTTTATCTTATCATGTAGATAATTTCTTGTCAAGATTAATATTACATGATCGAACATTATATCTCTTTGATTTCGTTGTTTACTGGTATTGCTTAGAAATAATATTAGATTTATAATCCTATCGATGTGATAGGTATCCCTTTTCCTTCTCTTTACCATGATAAATAACCTACTTAACTCAGTGGTTAGAGTATTGCTTTCATACGGCAGGAGTCATTGGTTCAAATTTAATAGTAGGTATAACTTATTAGACACCATAATCAATGGTGTCTAATAAGTTTTTGTAACCAGCTTTTTTTCTTTTAGTGTTTTTCTCGCTTTTCGATCCAATTTTTTTATACATTCTTTTTTTTACACGTCAGCTAGTTACTAAATCAAATCGTATTGAGAGCCTCGACTCGTATCCGAGCTCGTCTGAGAGCTAGATTTGCCTCAATTGTTTGTCTCTTGCCTTCGGCTTTTCTCAAGTTAGCTTCTGCTATTTCAAGAGTTTGCTGAGCTTCTTGTGGATCAATGTCACTATTCTTCTCTGCATCATTTACTAAAATAGTGATTTCATTATTGCCTATTCTAGCAAAACCGCCCATCAGAGCCATCGTTAACCATTGGTTATTAAGGCGTATTTTCAAAATACCTATATCAACAGCTGTAGCAATTGGCGCGTGATTTGGTAATAAGCCAATTTGTCCACTATTAGTCGATAAAATGATTTCTTTTACTTCTGAATCCCAAACAATTCGATTTGGAGTCAGTACACAAGGATTTATGGTCATTTCTTCAATTTACTCTCCATTTCTAAGTTTGTAGCCTTCGCAGTAGCTTTATCGATGTTACCCACTAAGAAAAGGCCTGTTCAGGAAGAGAATCAAATTCTCCGGAAAGGATCAATTTAAACCCTCTAATTGTTTCCGCTAGACCAACATATTTTCCCAGAGAACCTGTAAATACTTCGGCTATGAAAAAGGGTTGTGATAAGAAACGCTCAATTTTTTGTGCTCTTGCTACGGTTAAGCGATCCTATTCGGATAATTCGTCCAACCCCAGGAAAGCTATAATGTCTTGAAGCTCTTTGTAACATTGTAAAGTTTGCTTGACTTGTTGCACAGTTTCATAATGTTCCTCGCCAACGATTCGAGGTTGTAGCATAGTTGACGTTGAATCTAAAAGATCTACTGCTGGATAGATACCTTTGGCAGCTAATCCTCTTGATAGTACGGTAGTCGCATCTAAATGTGCAAATGTGGTGGCAGGAGCGGGGTCAGTCAAATCGTCTGCAGGTATATAAACTGCTTGAATAGAGGTTATGGACCCTTTTTCGTAGAAGTAATTTTTTCTTGTAAAGTACCCATTTCGGTACTAAGGGTGGGTTGATAACCCAAGCAGAAGGCATTCTACCCAATAAAGTGGATACCTCGGATCCTGCTTGTACGAAACGGAAGATATTGTCGATAAATAGAAGTACGTCTTACTCATTAACATCTCGGAAATATTCTGACATAGTTAAGGCTGTAAGACCAACTCTCATACGAGCTCCTGGCTGTTCATTCATCTGACCGTAGACTAGGGCCATTTTTGATTCCGCAAGATTTTGTTCATTAATGACTCCAGATTCTTTCATTTCCATGTAAAGATCATTTCCTTCATGAGTCCATTCGCCTACTCCAACAAATACGGATACACCACCATGAGTTTTGGCAATGTTGTTGATCAATTCCATAATTAGTACTGTTTTACCCACGCCAGCCCCACCGAATAGTCCTATTTTCCCCCACGACGATAAGAGGCCAAAAGATCTACTACTTTAATTCTTGTTTCAAAAATAGATAATTTTGTATCTAATTGTATAAAAGCAGGCGCGGATTTATGGATAGGAGATGTTGTGCGAGTATCGACAGGACCTAAATTATCAACAGGTTCCCCAAGCAAGTTGAAAATTCGTCCTAGAGTCGCTCTGCTGACTGGAACACTTAGAGGACTTCCCATATCAACCACGTCCATTCCTCTCTTTAAACCCTCTGTCGCTCTCATAGCTACAGCTCTAACTCAATTATTTCCTAATAATTGCTGTACTTCACAAGTCACATTAATTTCTTGACCAAGAGTATCTCGACCCTTAACCACCAGAGCATTGTAAATATTAGGCATCTTACCCGGGGAAAAGGCTACATCCAGTACCGGCCCAATGATTTGGGCGATACGTCCCAGATTTGTTTTTCCCGTATCGAAACCTCTGGATCCGAAGTAGTAAGATTTATTCTCATAATAAAAAATGTTAAATTTTGTTATGAAATTTTTTGAATACAGAAAAAATCTTCGATAGCAAATTCATTGGTTAATTCACAAAAAATGGGAGTAAGCACTCGATTTCGTTGGTACCACCCAAGCGAATGTGCAATTTAATTTTTGACTTATTAAATTTCAATGAAGAAATAGTCATGTTCAAGCTCAACTAACCGAAACCTAGTTTTAAAATAAAAAAAATATGAAATTTTTTTTTTGCAGAAAGTCTTTGATTTATTTATCCTAATAGAATAGGCAAGACTATTTTTATCTAGCGAATTCGAAACAGAACTCCATTTATGATTCATTATTTCTATCTCATTAGCCTTTTTTATTTGCATTTTAGCATATCCAGTTATGCGTCCCATCGATTCATCCCTTTATGAACCCCCCCCCCCTCTTGTTTTTCATTTTCATGGATGAATTCCGCATATTTTCATATGATTTACATATACAACATATATTACTGTCAAGAGTGATTTTATAATTATTTGAATATTAACCATTTCAATTAAAAAAATGAAAGATTCAAAACAGGAAAAACAAGTATTAGGTTGCGCTATACATATGAAAGAATATACAATAATGATGTATTTGGTGAATCAAATATCATGGTCTAATAAAAAATCATTCTGATTAGCTGATAATTTTTTGAAAGATTCCTATGAAAAAGCTTAATTAAATCTATTCCTAATTTATGTCGAGTAGACCTTGTTGTTTTGTTTTTTTTGCAAGAATTCTAATCTATTCCTAATCTATTCGGAAGGACTTGCTCCCAAAAGTCCAATAAAAAATCCGTTTTGGCCCCTTTTATTAGATATTATAATCCTATTATAAATAATAAAACGATTGATTAAGCCTGTCAGACTAACTTGATTCATTGATATTTTTTTTTTCATCGAGATTCAGTTGAAATGGCGATGGTTTTTCCTTGTTCCTGAATGGGCTTCTTCCTTTTTTGTTTAGGTTTATGCTCTACCCCGAGTAAAAGGAAAAATTTGCCCGATTTTGATTTGCACATATAGGAAAAATGAACCAAATACCGCGTCTTTTTTTCTACTCCTTTTTTTTCAATTGATTTCTTTCACATGTCTTCTGTCAACTTGTCAACAAATTTGGAATTATATTATTTGATTTGAGCAACAGTCTGTTTTAGATCACCCTGTTTCAATTTTTTTATTTTCAATAGAATTTTTATCATAATTTTGCATATCATATAAGTAGTAATTAAAAAAATATTATATATTAATTATCAATTGGGTTTTTGCTAAACGGAGCCTGGATACTTCATTTTATTAGTCCGATCACTTAAACCATAAAAAATATTTGATAATCTAATATCAATCTAAATATTCCCTGCATTTAATTCCACTTTATTTTTTGCGCTTCACGTTACAATTTTTTGGTAATTCAATCAATCTTTTAAGGCGAAACAGAGGATATCTCGATCGAGGGAGAAAATGGGGAAATCCCATATAGCCCAATATATCTGACAAGTCGCACTATATGTCAACCCAAGATGTATCTCCTTCTCCAGGACTTCAAAAAGGTACTTTTGGAACGCCAATAGGCATGAAATGAAAAAAAAAAAAAAAAGAGAATGAAGTTCTCTATTTCACTTTGATGTGGAAACGTAAGACTGGGGTTTTTTTACGAACGGGTTTCTGAATGATGAACAACAATAGCTATATTGGTTCATATAAAATAGGATTCACCCCCATTGCATATTGGTACTTATCGGATATAGAATAGATCCGCTTCCCTTTTTTCTTATGAATCGAATTGTTCCATTATTACTATCAGAATAGAAGAAATATTAATCCTTTCTCCAAAATAATTACCTAAAAAGGGGGGGGGGGGTCCGTAGCATAGTTTTTTCCAATGCAATAAAGTTACATAGTGTCTATTTTTCGTTGATAAAAGGGGGATTTCCATGGGTTTGCCTTGGTATTGTGTTCATACTGTTGTATTGAATGATCCCGGTCGTTTGCTTTCTGTTCATGTAATGCATACTGCTCTGGCTGCTGGTTGGGCCGGTTCGATAGCTCTATATGAATTAGCTGTTTTTGATCCCTCCGACCAATGTTCTTGATCCAATGTGGAGACAAGGTATGTTCGTTATACCTTTCATGACTCGTTTAGGAATAACCAATTCGTGGGGCGGTTGGAATATTACAGGAGGGACTATAACGACTCCGGGTCTTTGGAGTTACGAAGGGGTAGCCAGAGCACATATCGTGTTTTCTGGCTGTGCTTCTTGGCAGCTATTTGGCATTGGGTATATTGGGATCTAGAATTTTTTTGTGATGAACGTATAGGAAAACCTTCTTTGGATTTGCCCAAGATTTTTGGAATTCATTTATTTCTTTCAGGGGTGGCTTGCTTTGGTTTTGGCGCATTTCATGTAACAGGATTATATGGTCCTGGAATATGGGTATCCGACCCTTATGGACTAACCGGAAAGGTCCAACCCGTAAACACGGCGTGGGACATATAGGATTTTGAATCTTTTGTTCTGGGAGGAATAGCCTCTCATCATATTGCAGCAGGGACGTTGGGTATATTAGCGGGCCTATTCCATCTTAGTGTTCGTCCGCCTCAACGTCTATACAAAGGATTATGTATGGGAAATATTGAAACTGTCCTTTCCAGTAGTATTACTGCTGTCTTTTTTGCAGCTTTTGTTGTTGCTGGAACTATGTGGTATGGTTCTGCAACTACTCCCATCGAATTATTTGGTCCTACTCGTTATCAATGGGATCAGGGATACTTTTAACAAGAAATATATCAAAGATTTAGTGCTGGACTGGCTGAAAATCAAAGTTTATCAGAAGCTTGGTCTAAAATTCCTGAAAAATAGCTTTTTGTGATTATATTGGTAATAATCCAGCAAAAGGGGGGTTATTCCGAGTGGGTTCAATGGACAATAGAGATGGAATAGCTGTTGGATGGTTAGGACACCCCGTCTTTAGAAATAAAGAAGGGCGTGAACTTTTTGTACGTCTTATGCTTACTTTTCTGAAACATTTCCGGTTGTTTTGGTAGACAGAGATGGAATTGTTAGAGCCGACGTGCCATTTAGAAGGGCAAAATCAAAATATAGTGTCGAACAAGTAGGTGTAACTGTTGAGTTTTATGGTGGTGAACTCAATGGAGTGAGTTATAGTGATCCCGCAACTGTGAAAAAATATGCTAGACGGGCTCAATTGGGTGAGGTTTTTGAATTAGATCGTGCTACTTTGAAATCCGATGGTGTTTTTTGTAGCAGTCCAATAGGTTGGTTTACTATTGGACATGCTTTCTTTGCTCTACTTTTCTTCTTTGGACACATTTGGCATGGTGCTAGAACCCTCTTCAGAGGTGTTTTTGCTGGTATTGATCCAGATTTGGATGCTCAAGTGGAATTCGGGGCATTCCAAAAACTTGGAGATCCAACTACAAAAAGACAAGCAGTCTGATCCAACATTGCTTTTTTCTTCTAGTTTCTGTTTGCGATGGGTACTGCAGGAATCTTGATTTAAACCGCTGCCGTTTCTTTGACTCTTTTTCTTTCTTTATCCAGAGGGATACTCCCAAGTAAACAAAACAGGTATAAAAGCTACAATTGTAAACCACGATCAAATTTATGAAAGCATTGGTTTATACATTTCTCTTAGTATCCACTTTAGGGATAATTCTTTTGCTATTTTTTTCGGGAACCACCTAGAATTTCAACTAAAAAATGAAATAATTTTTCATTATCTTCATTGGGCCTCCAAATATTTGGAGGCTGATTACATCAACTAGTCCCCGTGTTCCTAGAATAGATCTCTTAGTTGTTGAGAGGGTTGCCCAAAGGCAGTATATAGAGCATACCCAGTAAAACTTACAAATAACCCATATATAAAGATGGCGACTAGGGTTGCTGTTTCCATTATTATAGAATTGAAAGACCACAATGGATCTATGCTAAGATCGTTTATTTACAACGGAATGGTATACAAAGTCAACAGATCGTAATGAATACAAAATAAGATTTATGGCTACACAAACTGTTGAGGATAGTTCTAGATCTGGTCCAAGAAGCACTACTGTAGGGAAGTTATTGAAACCATTGAATTCCGAATATGGTAAAGTAGCTCCTGGATGGGGAACGACCCCTTTGATGGGTGTTGCAATGGCTCTATTTGAGGTATTCTTATCTATTATTTTGGAGATTTATAATTCTTCTGTTCTACTGGATGGAATTTCAGTGAATTAGACTGAGAAAAATCTGGAAGTCCCAGCTTTTAGCTTGATACAAAAATTCAAGTATGTAGGTCTAAATATTTGAGCCTATGCTCCTTTGGTAGTTCGACCGTGAATTTTTTTTCTGCATTGTATATTTCGGGAATATGAGTGTGTGACTTGTTAGAATTGACCCTATGGATAGTAGAGAGAATGGGATCTGTCATCTTTATCAAGATGGTTTTACTTCGTCGGATATTCATTCGAGTATCCGGAGCATGAAATAGATCAAATAGATCACAAAGTATTCGAACTATGATTCATACTTAATACTCAGACCTCGTAGCAGACTTCTTTCCATTCTATCTTATAAACTTTAATAAATCAAAAAAATTTCTATTTTTAAACTCTTATTTGGATCAAAGGACAAGCGTTTCTTTGTATTTTATGTTTTTAGTCATTATAGCTATTTTTTTGATTGAATAAGTGATGATCCAATGGTTCTCACTCAGTGAATTTTGGACTTTGAAGGTTTCATTGAATTATCGTGGTTCTAGTATGAATCTGAGGTTTCAATTGATTAGTTAAGTAGGGTCTTAACAAGAGAATTCCTATCAATAATAAAGAAAACAAGAAGAAATCCCCCCCATTCCCCGTTCCATACAAATACCAAATAAAAAAGACACTAAAGATAGGTAATCTAGAAGATTCAAGAGGCCTGTAACGATCAACACAACATAAAGAAGAATGAGCTGACTTGATTTTTTGGCATTTAACCACAAAGAAGAGCTTTCGGATTTTGACTCTTTCATATCTTTAAATAATATTGAATGAGAGAGAAGTTTAAAACTTTATATTCCATATCCGTTTCAATGAGTATGTGGGTCTTTTTTTGTTTGAGCTGTACGAGATGAAATTCTCATATACAGTTCTTGGAGGGGGAGTAACCTTGGTTTACCTATCTCAATAAAGTTTATGATTGGTTCGAAGAATGTCTTGAGATTCAGGCGATTGCAGATGATATAACTAGTAAATATGTTCCTCCGCATGTCAACATATTTTATTGTCTAGGAGGAATTACCCTTACTTGTTTTTTAGTACAAGTAGCTACAGGATTTGCTATGACTTTTTATTACCGTCCAACTGTTACTGAGGCTTTTGCTTCTGTTCAATATATAATGACTGAAGCTAACATTGGTTGGCTAATCTGATCAGTTCATCGATGGATGGCAAGTATGATGGTCCTAATGATGATTCTGCACGTATTTCGTGTATGCCTCACCGGCGGTTTTAAAAAACCTCGCGAATTAACTTGGGTTACTGGTGTGGTTCTGGGTGTATTGACCGCATCTTTTGGTGTAACAGGTTATTCTTTACCTTGGGATCAAATTGGTTACTGGGCAGTCAAAATTTTAACAGTCGTACCTGACGCTATTCCGGTAATAGGATCGCCTCTTGTAGAATTATTACGCGGAAGTGCTAGTGTTAGACAATCCACTTTGACTCGTTTTTATAGTTTACACACTTTTGTATTACCTCTTCTTACGGCCGTATTTATGTTAATGCATTTCCTAATGATACGTAAACAAGGTATTTCTGGTCCTTTATAAATAATATAGATTCTAGATATTTGTAATTACTCATTTATCTTATTACTTGGTGAATGACCGATAGTATTTTATTGCTATAAATGTGGATTATTAAAAAAATAAGACATGTATTTGGATATTTCCCTTCAACTACACAATATTTGATTATTTTTTGACATAAAAAGTTGAAGGGAATTCTGTGAAGAGAAAAGGGATTATGGGAGTTTGTGATTTGAACTATTGATCGGGCCATGCAGAAATATGACTTTATCTGCTACATTGGAATTCATAACCAAATGTGTCTTTGTTCCAACCGCTGTATAGTATGTAAATGCATTCATTTCCTCTGCATCGGCTCGATTTAGGATACTATTGGAGTGAATAAAGGATTTAATGAAGAGTATAGGGTAGACTCCATTAGTAACAAGTAAATCCTTTTTATTTGAAAAATCTCGATATAATTTTGAGATTAAGGACGAATTGATTAGGTATGAGACGATCCAGAAAGCACATCAACTTTTAAGCTTACGTGGGTGTTGGGCATTTACCTGGAAGAATGGAATTTCTGGCAATCTTTAGTTGCAATAACTTTGGAATCGGATAATTCTTTTTTTTACATATTAAATACTTGTGGATAACATATATATATATATATTGTTTATATATTAATTTAGTTTGGTTAATTCTTGCTCGAGCCGGATGATGAAAAATTATCATGTCCGGTTCCCTCGGGGGATGGATCCATAAGAATTCACCTATCCCAATAACAAAAAACCAGATTTGAATGATCCTGTATTACGAGCTAAATTAGCTAAAGGTATGGGTCATAATTATTATGGGGTACCCGCATGGCCCAATGATCTTTTATATATTTTCCCAGTAGTCATTCTTGGTACCATTGCCTGTAACGTAGGTTTAGCGGTTTTAGAACCATCAATGATTGGTGAACCTGCGGATCCTTTTGCAACTCCTTTGGAAATATTACCGGAATGGTATTTCTTTCCTGTATTTCAAATACTTCGTACAGTGCCTAACAAATTATTGGGTGTTGTTCTAATGGTTTCAGTACCAGCGGGCTTATTAACCGTACCCTTTTTGGAAAATGTTAATAAGTTTCAAAATCCACGTCTTTTTGACTGGCACCGTGGTGACCTTGTGGTTAGGTATTGGAGCAACATTACTAATTGATAAATCTCTAACTTTAGGTCTTTTTGAATTAAATTTATTCAATTGTAAAATAAAAGACGTGGGTATCTAGGGAGTAGTTATTTAAAAATGAATTCTCCCTAGATACATATCTAATTAATTAAATTAATGAAAATGGTAAAATGGGTTTGACTAGAAAATTGAAATTACGTTGAAGGTTTAAAATACATTTCAATTTCAAATTGACTTTTTAGTCAAGTTTTTTTTAAATGCTTTTTCTATTTTTTTCTAGAATGTCTAATATCTTTTTTACTTCTTCTATGTGAAAATGTTCAATTTTGATAAGGTCTTCTTGACTGTTATTCAAAAGGTCCAATAATGTATGTATATTGGACTTTTTGAGACAATTATAGATTCTGGGAGGCAATTCTAATTGGTCAATAAAAATATATTGAAATGCTAGTTCTTTTTTTTCTTAGGTTAACTAATCTATTATGAAAAGGAAAAAGAGGTAAAGTAACTTGATGTTGATTGTTCTCTAAATAGAACGTTTCTTCTTCTACATGTAGAAAAAGAATAAATAAATTAATTAAATTCCGGGAGGCTTCATGAAGTGCTTCTTTAGGAGTTAAACTTCCATTTATCCATATTTCTAGAAAAAGAATCTCTTGTTTTTCATTCTCATTCCCATAAGAATGAATACTATGATTTGCGTTTTGAACAGGCATGAATACAGCATCTATAGGATAACTTCTGTCTTCAAAGTTATTTGACATTTTTAGACTATATCCACGATTCCTCTCGATTTTTAATCCAATACACAAATCTATTGGTTCCGTTAAGGTAGCTATATGCTGTGTATCATCAATGATTTCCACAGAGGGTGGTAAAATGATGTCTCGAGCAGTTATATATCCGGGACCTTGGACACAAATAAGCGCGTTGCGCGTTCCATATAGATTACTTCTTAATACAATGTCGTTCAAATTCATTAAAATTTCATGTACTGATTCTTGAATACCTACTATGTTAGAATAGTCATGTGGTATGTTCTCAGATTTTGCACGTGTAATACATGTTCCTTCTATTTCGCCAAGTAAAGCTCTTCGCATCGCAATGCCTATTGTGTTGGCTTGACCTTTCATAAGTGGAGACAGAATAAAGCATCCATAATAAAGACGCTTACTATCTCTTCTTGATTCAACACACTTCCACTGTAGTGTCTGAGTAGATACTTTGACTTTCTCTCAAACCATAGTAATTTTATTTGATCAGATCATTGAGTCGTTTATTTCGCTTGAAACCCTTTCAGCCTTTATTTAGTTCTATACACATCTTTTTAGGGGGTCTACAACGATTATGTGGCATAGGGGTTACATCTCATACGAAACTTTAAAGTATACCGCTTCTACGAAAAGCTCGTAATGCTGCATCTCTTCGCAGTCCAGGGCCTTTTATCCTTACTTCAGCTCGTTGCATACCTTGATCCACTACTGCTCGAATAGCATTTCCTGCTGCGGTTTGGGCAGAAAAAGGTGTTCCTCTTCTTGTACCCCTGAATCCACAAGTACCCCCGGAGGACCAATAAATCACCCGACCCCGTAAATCTGTAACGGTCACAGTGGTATTGTTGAAACTTGCTTGAACATGAATAACTCCCTTTGGTATTCTACGTACATTTTACGTGAACTACTATGTGTATTTTTACGTGAACCAATTCTTAATATAGGTTTTGCCATATTTTTTCATTTCACAAGAAATATATGGTTATATCCATTTCATGTCAAAACGGACCTTTTTTGCCAGCTCCTTGGAAGTGCCTTTTCCTTTACTTTATTTCCTTTAGTAAGATTATCCTTGTCTTTGTTTATGCCTCGGGTTGGAAAAAATTACTATAATTCATCCCCTCTTACGGATTAGTCGACACTTTTCACAAATTTTACGAACGGAAGCCCTTATTTTCATAGTTGTTATTCCTTAATTCTGTGAATATATTTATTGTTGGACGAAAAAAATGTTTCTTGATATTTTTGAATTTTGAATTGTATCTTCGTGAAAGGAATGTTGAAATTGAAACAACCATTTACTCATTTGAATCCTTGTTATGGAGTCTAGAAAATGGCTGTCCCCTGATTAACATATACCTAAGAACTTACAAAAATTTTTACTTTTTTCTCCTAAAGGTATACCTATACAAAAATATGTCGAATCCTTTCAAAAGCATGACCTAAAATCAAACAAATATTTAGTATCTCAAAAAAAATTGACCCATGTCGTTTGGAAGTGATTAAGTAAAGAAAACTTTCATTAATTCATTTTTTTCTTTAATTTCATTCGAGGTAAAACATCCGAAACGTTTTTAGCAGGGGTGGTATTACACAACCCCCTTTTTCACAAATCGTAAGTTCCGTATATTCAATTTTTATATTAGAAGGATTACCATATCTAACACAAAATTTCTCCGCCGATTCATTTTAGTCAGGCTTCTCGGTCTGTCATTATACCTTGAGAAGTCGAAAGGATTACAATTCCTATTCCGCCTAAAATTTGTGGAATTCGTTGAGAGTTAGAATAGATTCATAGAACCGGTCGACTTATTCTCTTTAAATTGAAAATCGTTTTATAGGATTCTTTCTTATTTCGTCTATGTCTTAGGGTTAAAATTAAAAAATATTGGTTGTTTTCACGATGTTTCCTTAAGTTTTCGATAAAACCTTCTCGTAAAAGTATTTTCACAATGCTTTCGGTGATGTTAGTTGATCCTATCCGAACCGTTCCTTTTCTATTCATGTCAGCATTTCGTATAGAGGTTACTATATCAGCAATAGTGTCTTTCCCCGTGATACACAATCTATTAATTAATTTGATTTCACTACTGTTTTTTTAATTCTATACTAATTATGTCTTATAATACCTCAGGAGCTAATGAAACTAATTTAGTAAAGTTTAATTGTCTCAATTCCCGTGGGATCGCCCCAAAAACTCGGGTTCCTTTGGGATTTCCTTCTTGATCAATGACAACTGCCGCATTGTCATCATATCGTATTATCATCCCATTGTTACGTTTGAGTTCTTTACAAGTATGTACAATTACAGCTCTACTCACTTCTGATCTTTCTAGAGGAGTATTTGGTATTGCTTCCTTGATTACAGCAACAATAACGTCACCAATATGAGCATATCATCGATTACTAGCTCCTATTATTCGAATACACATTAATTCTTGAGCCCCGCAGTTGTCTGCTACATTCAAATAGGTTTGTGGTTGAATCATATCATTTTTTGTATCTCTTCTTTTAATGCAAAGGACGAAGTAAAAAATATTGTTTGTCAAAAAAAGAAAACTGATAATCTTTTTATCCTTAAATGTTATTTAGCTTTTTCATTCTATATTCCTATTCCGAAATAATGAATTGGGTTTTTATAGGCATTTTTGATGCCACTATTGAAATCGCTTTTCTGGCTATGTTTTCGGGTACACCACCCATTTCATAAAGGATTTTACCTGGTTTAACCACAGCTACCCAATACTCCGGGGATCCTTTCCCAGAACCCATATGCGTTTCCGCAGGTCTTACTGTAACTGGTTTGTCTGGAAATATATGTACCCAAATATTTCCACCACATCGTACATTTCGTGTCATTGCTCGTCGCCCTGCTTCTATTTGTCTAGATGTGATCCAAGCGGGTTCAAGTGTTTGAAGAGCATATCTGCCAAAACAAATACGATTCCCACGAGAAGATATTCCTTTTAGTCTTCCTCGATGTTGTTTATGAAATCTGGTTCTTTTGGGTTATAGTTGATGGGGTTTTTCTAAATTATAAATTCCATCTCTCCTACAGAACTGGACGTGAGAGTTTCTTCTAATCCAGCTCCTCACGAATAAAAGGATTAAAAAGCTTGTATTTAAGATATAGATGTAGTTAATTATTAATTCTATTAATCATGGTATTTTGTGAAATTTTATCCGATATCTTTTAAATTTTTGTATGTCTTTTTCGAAATGGAATCCAAGATTAATTCTATTTATTTTAAAATAACGTAATATTATCATCTCGAATGTCGTTTTTGTTAGAGTTAGAATATTCTAACAAATCCTTTTATCTTTTGAATTTTTTTCGTATTTTATTACTTTTATTATTTGAAAAAAAAAATTCTCTGACAAATATTTACTCTTTCAATCTTTATTTAAGTTTGATGTTTATCCCACGAGGTCTCAGAATAAAAATCAGAATAGATAATAAAGTTTCTGGTTTATTCCGCCATACAGTCCAATGAATTACTAAGATTTGTTTTTCAAGAGAATCCTCTATATTCATGGGGTCAGTCATTCCCATCGCTTCTTGATTAATCATTAGGCCCAAATTCTACAATGGAGCTCTTACATAAAATTTTGAATTTCTTTTTTAAATTTCTTTTGAGTCAATTTTCTCAGTTTTTATTGGCTCAAGGCTCTTAATTTTTGGTTTTCGGAACAGATTTATCTAATTATTATGAATGAATCTGTATTGATGCTTTATTACATTGCTTTTCTTACAGTGACCTCATAGACTTTCCAAATTGGAATCATATATCATTAATATTCCATTTTTCTCTCTTTCTTTCTTTCATCCTTCCATTTATCCGCATACTTTTGATTATCTTTCATAAGTTACTAATAATATTTCTTTATTCTTTATTTGTGTAAAACAAATTCAGTTGCTACAATGATATGATCAGTCTATCATATCTTGACTGATTTTTTGGATCCAGATAATGCGAAGCAATGAGTTGCTTAGGTTATTTATTAATGGTATAGTTATTAGTTACTGTTATAGGTAAGTTCTTTTTTCTTTTTTGTTTATCTTAATCTAATTGAATCCTAAACCAACGAGTCACACACTAAGCATAGTAATTATATCAAAGGAGTTTTAATGGAAATTTTTATTCAACCTTATAGAATTGCTGATTTGATTCTTAAACACAAAAAAGAAGACTTCAAGTTTTTTTATTTCTGTTTTCTGTATAGTGTTATATTACATAGTTTTAGTTTTTTATTGTTGGATAAAATGGAAAGACAAATAAAGTTTTTTTATTCTTCGTCTACGAATATCCAAATTTTGATTCCTAAGACTCCATAAATAGTTCGAATTGTATATGAATAATAATCAATTTTAGCTTCAATTGTTTGTAAAGGAACTCTGCCTTCTCTGATCCATTCAACACGTGCAATTTCTTTTCCGTCGATACATCCTGCAATTTGTACTAGAATTCCTTTTGTATTCGCCTGTTCAATTAATCAATAGCTTTTTCATTGCTTTTCAAAAAGAAACGCGATTTTTTAATTGTCCCGCTATAAATTCTGCAAGAATATTAGGATTCCCATACGGATTGGAAATTCTGGTAATAGCAATGTTGAGTTTTCTATTGACACAATTAAGTTCTTTTTGAACATTCATCTGTAATTCTTCGACTCTTCGGGGTTTATCTTCAATAATTTAGGAAATCCCATATAGATTATGATCTGGATGAGGTCGATTCTTTTTTGAATTTCAATACGTGCAATTCCCTCCATACCAGAGGATATTCTTATATTTTTTTGTACATAGTTTTTAATACAGTCTCATATTTTTTTATCTTCTTCTAAAACTTCAGAAAACTTTTTTGGTTGTGCAAACCAAAGAGAATGATGACTTTGGGTTGTACCAAGTCTGAAACCAAATGGATTTATTTTTTGTCCCATAGGCTTCCACTACTATATGTATCATGACATGTTAGATTTCTGTTTTCATTGCTACATCCAGATTTTTTTAAATACATTAAATATTCTTCATATTGTTGATAGAAGGATATATCTTCCAATACGATAGTTATATGACAAGTAGATCTTTTTATGGGGTAACTCCGTCCTCGGGCCCGAGGTTTTATTTTTTTCACAGTACTTTGGTTCACTTCAGCTTTACTAATGACTAAATTGTTTTCTTTAAAACCTTTATTGTGACTAGCATTTGCTGCTGCAGAATAAACCAATTTAAAAATGGGATAACATCCTCAATAAGGCATAAGTTCTAATATCATAAATGCTTCTTCGTAGGAATGTCCACGGATTTGATCAATTACTCTCCATGCTTTGTGGGCAGACATAGATATATATTGCCCTAAAGCATATATGGAAGTATATGATTTCTTCTTTCTATTCTTTATCATAAGGTTTACCTCTCACTAAAAAAATCTATATTCATTTTTAATTCATTTAATTAACGACAAGATCTATTATCATTTTCGCATGTCCTCAAAAATTTATAGTAGGTGAAAATTCTCCCAATTTATGTCCTACCATAAGATCGATTATATAAACGGGTATGTGTTCCCTTCCATTATGGATAGCGATAGTATGGCCAATCATTGTAGATATAATGGTGGATGCCCGGGACCAAGTTATTATGATTTCTTTTTCCGCCTTTGTATTAAGCTTCTCTATTTTTCTTAATAAATGCTTTGCTACAAAAGGATTGTTTTTAGTGAACGTGTCACAGTTAATTAACTCCTATTTGTTTTAAGACAAAGAAAGAAATTCGATTTTCTCTCCTATTTACTATTTACTACGGCGACGAAGAATCAAAGTCTCACTATATTTTTTCCTTTTTCTAGTTCTTCTTCCATGTGCAGGATAACCCCAGGGGGTTACGGGGTTTTTTCTACCAATTGGAGCCATCCCTCCACCACCTCCATGGGGATGGTCGACAGGGTTCATAATTACTCCTCTTACTACAGAACGTTTACCTAGACAACATTTCGATCCGGCTCTACCCAAACTTTTCTGGTTTACCCCAACATTGCCCACTTGTCCGACTGTTGCTGATCAGTTTTTGGATATCAAACGGACCTCTCCAGAAGGTAATTTTAATGTGGCCGATTTCCCCTCTTTTGCAATCAGTTTCGCTACAGCACCTGCTGCTCTAGCTAATTGTCCACCCTTTCCAAGTGTGATTTCTATATTATGTATGGCCATGCCTAAGGGCATATCGGTTGAAATAGATTCTTCTTTTTGATCAATCAAAACCCCTTCCCAAACTGTAGAAGCTTCTTCCAAAGCATACGGCTTTCTGGATGTAGATGATGATATCTATACGGATGGATCTTATATATATCGTAGAATTATTCTATATATGGTAGAAGTACCACACGAGTGGATATATAGGAATCAAAATCTGCCGAATAACTGATGTTATGATCTTCTACATCCTAGGTCTTCCCGTTCCATCAGCTGGCTTATGTTCTTCATGTAGCATTCCGACCGAATGACTCTATGAAATTACGTCGATACTTCCACATATTATGGGTAACGTAGGAGACATCTCTATTTTTCCCCGGGGGAATCTTTAGAATTACCACTGCTTAGCTTTCAATTCGCCTCTGACTATCAAATGAAATGTAAATAACCCGTCCTCCTCTCTTTGAAACAAGGGGCGCTTATAGTTCTATCGGTGCTTGAAACAATTTTATCTTCTCCATATTATTATATCTCTAGAGTCAATAATTTTATATGAGGAACTACTGAACTCAATCACTTGCTGTCGTTACTCTTCAGTTTTCTGTGGAGGTCTATCCTGTAGAGGTACTCAAATTGGATCACTGATCGATTTCTAGGTTTTTCGTAAACCTAATTGGTTACTTCCAATTACGTAAATCAAATAGATCAAACCACACTCAAAGGTAGGGTATTTCCCATTTTTATAGGAACTTCTGTACCAGAAACAATGGTATCTCCAATTATAGCCCCTCTGGGATGTAAAATATATCTCTTCTCACCATCTCCATACTGTATGAGACAAATGTATGCATTTCGATTAGGGTCGTATTCTATGGTTACGATTCTACCATATATGACTTTTGCATTTCGTCAAAAATCTATTTTATGGTATAGACGCTTATGACCTCACCCTCTATGCCTTGCGGTAATGATTCCTCTGGCATTATGACCTTTACCATAATGATGCTGCCCATTAATCAAATTATTTTGTGGATTGGATTTCACTTGACTGTCTACGGCTCCATTGCGTGTGCTCGGGGTAGAAGTTTTGTATAAATGTATCGCCAAGCTATTAAGTATTTTGATTTAAGTTCTTTTCTTTCTAAGAGGTGGAATAGAATAACCCGGTTGAAGCGTAATGATCATACATCTGTAATGCATTGTATGTCCCAGAATAGGTCCCATTCTTTTAACCTTTCTGGGGAGTCGATGACTATTCATAGCTATTACCTTGACACCAAAGAAGAGTTCGACCCAATGCTTTATTTCTGTCCTAGTTGATCCTGATTCGACATTAAAAGTATATTGATTTTCCCCAATAACCGAATACTTTTGTCTGTAAATACTGAATATTTGATTCCATCCATAAATCGATTTTCTTCCCTATGAGTTCTAGTCTCAATAAGAATGCTAGTTCTTACTGTTCATATGTTATGATATGAATATACCACACCAATTCGTTATGTATAGCTGATGAGAAGATTCCATTGATACAGAGCCAATTCCAATAGACTTATTGGAGGGTCCCATTGGCATGCTGATATGAGCATGAAAACGCCACCACTTGGAGGAAAAGAAGAAGGAACCATGGCCATTCCCAAAGGTCCTATGACCCGGGCAAGATCAAGAAAACTTCAAGAAGCTGTAGGAAACATCTTAAGGATCACATGGAAGCATGAAGAAGCTAAAGAAAAACAACACCAAGACATGCTCACTTCCATTCAAGTCGCTCTAAGTTAAATCATCTTCAAAGTGACTTGAGTGTGCTCTTTTTCCTGTAAGCTCGGTTTTATCCCAATGGGTTTTCCGGCTAAGGTTTTTAATGAGGCCTCAAGTTCACTTATATCTCTTAGATGATTAGCTTAGGAGCATCTTTGATGCCTTGGACGATTTCATGAAGCTATGGACCGACTCAAGCATCAACTCAAGCATCGACTTCTAGTCTTTGTTAAAAGTCTTAGGTGATTGTTTAGAGTCCCAAGAAGTAGTAATCACGAGGCACTTGAGTCTGTTCAAGTCACCTCTCTTTATAAGTCGATTGTATGCCTCACTCGGCAATCATCCATTTTTTTATCAACTTCTTTTCAGAGAAAATTCTCTAAGTTCTTTTAGAACATTTCCGATTGTTTGGTGTGTCATATCCAACAATCAACCTCGGTTCTCTGGTGTGTCATATCCAGAAAATCAACATTTGTCTTCCCTGAGTGTGTCATATCTTGGAGAGACATTGTTGAGTGTTTATTAGGTGTGTAATATCCGAAATAAACCTCAAGGAGTATCAAGGAGCCTTCCGCAACTTCTTGTGTCCCGCATCAATCCATCACCTTGTCCAGTTTGAGTCATTGATTCACTAAGGCAAGGATCTATCCCATATCTATTCAAAGAACCATTCGGCCGCTTCAAAGAAAACCTTCAAACGGTCCTTTTCATCATCAACTCGGCCATATGGTTTCTTCTATCCTTCTGTCTATCATTCTAACCTACCAACGAGAAAGTTGAATCTTGGGCGTGACGGAGATCGTGTCATTTGGTATCAAGCAAGCTTTTTCGATTTGGTAGTAAGTTGTTCATTTTCTTGTTCCTTCATCTTCTTGATCTTTCATCTTCTGTCTTTTCATTTCCAACTCCTCATCTTCTTGGCCGAGATTCCCATCTCGCCAATTCTGTTCTTCTATTCTTTCTATTCTATTTCTTCTAAAGATCCGTTGGATCTCATTCAAAAAAAAAAAAGAAACGAAACAAAGCAAAAAGAAAAACAAAAACAAAAGAAAAAGTCACCAAGAAACATATTACATATCATTGGATTCGGGGTTGTTGTTATATTTCTCATCAAATTTGATTTGATTTGTTTGATAAGAACTATGTGAGAAAATCTTTGAGAAAAGTATTTGAGAGAAACACTTGAGAGAAACACTTGAGAGGAAACACTTGAGAGGAAAACACTTGAGAGAAACACTAGTGAGAGCTTTTTCTTCTAACTGTTTGTTAAGTTTTGCAGGAAAGATGTCTCATAGTGAAGCTGGGAGTGAAAATACCAACCGCCCAAGAAGAGCCAGACAACCAAACATGGACGTACAAACCCTCATGGAAGAGATGAGGCGGCTCTTAAGGCAGGAACTGGACCCTGTCCATGAGAGAATGGACACCATTCAGCAATCGGTGAACCAAGGACTTCCCCAACATCCTGCTGAAAGGAGAAGAAGGGCGCAAATGCCAATAGATGAAGATGAAGGGCCAGATTATGACAGCCGTGGAAGCCAAGCTTCTAATGGACGTCCAAGACGTGCAAGAGAAGTAAGGGAACGCCATGAAGATAATCTTAATGGTCTTAAGATGAAAATACCACCATTCTATGGAAAGAATGATCCAGATGCCTACTTGGAGTGGGAGAAGAAGATAGAATTTGTCTTCGATTGCCAGCCTTACACTGAACGGAAGAAGGTTCAAGTGGCAGCAACCGAGTTCTATGAGTATGCAATCAATTGGTGGGATCAACTTGTTACCAATAGGAGACACAACCAAGAACCGCATGTAGAGACTTGGGAGATGATGAAGAACCTAATGAGAAAGCGGTTTGTTCCAAGTCACTATCACCGGGAGTTGCACCAGAGGCTTAGGAGGTTAAGCCAAGGCAGTAAGAGTGTGGAGGATTATTACCAAGAGATGGAATCTCTCATGATCAAAGCCGACATAGATGAGGATCATGAGGAACAATGGCAAGATTTCTTAAGTGGTTTAGCGAGAGACATTCAAGACAGGATGGAGCTTCAAACTTATGGAGATTTAGAAGAGATGCTTCACAAGGCTATCCTTGTGGAACAGCAGATCAAAAGAAGGAGTCCTTCTAAGAATTCCTATGGAGCCGGAACAAACTATTCTAGATCAAGCTACAAACCAGAGGACAAGACCATTGTCAAACCAAAGACTGATTCCAAACCTTACACCACAACTCAAGATGCCAAGGTAAAAGCTGTAGCTACTTTTTCTAAAAACCGTGATGTTAGGTGCTTCAAGTGTCAAGGGAGAGGACACTATGCCAACGAATGTATCAACAAGAGAACCATGAACCTTTTGGATAATGGTGATATAGAAACTGATGAAGAAGAAGAATTTGAAAGAGAAGAGAGCTCTGATGCTGAGGAGATTGAGTTACCAGCAACAGGAGAGCTATTAGTCACAAGGCGATCACTAAACATTCAAGCCAAGGATACGGATCAGGAGCAACGGGAAAACTTGTTTCACACTAGATGTCTAGTACAAGGCAAAGTTTGCAGCCTTATCATCGACGAAGGAAGCTGTACCAATGTGGCAAGTGAAACCATGGTAAAGAAGTTAAGTTTAGAAGAGAAGAAACATCCAAAGCCCTACAAGCTTCAATGGCTGAATGATGAAGGAGAGATGATCGGTATTGGTTCCTTTAACCATAGGCAAGTATCAGGACAAGATATTGTGTGACGTTCTACCAATGGAGGCCGGTCACATTCTACTTGGAAGGTCGTGGCAGTTTGATAAGAAGGTCATCCATGATGGGTTTACCAATCGGTATTCCTTTGTACACAATGGCCGGAAGACCATTCTTGCTCCATTGACGCCACCAGAAGTTTATCAAGATCAACTATGGCTAAAACAAAAAGACAAAGAGAGAGAATCCCTAAACACTTCACCACCAAGCAAAGAAGAGAGTTTGAGAAAAATCAAGAAAAAGACCTTTGAGAGCAAACCCGAGAGACAATCAAACTTCCTTGTGAGATCTAGTGTTGTTAAGAGAGCCATGTTCTCTAAGCAAACCATTCTCTTGTTTGTTTACAAAGAGGTTTTGGTAAACCTTACTAACTCAGTGTCAGAAGTTCCAAGCAACATTTCTTTTCTTTTGCAGGAGTTTGAGGATGTCTTTCCGGAGGAGAATCCCAAGGGATTACCACCTATCCATGGGATTGAACATCAAATTGATTTTGTGCCTAGAGTTTCACTTCTGAACCATCCAGCGTACAGAACCAATCTTGTGGAGACTAGGGAGCTTCAAAAACCAAATAGATTACTGTTAGATTTTGATGATATTGAAGCTGCTGGGGAGATCAACCTTTGTGAGCTAGGAGAAAGATCACTTCCGAGTTGCTACAAAAACACGGCGACATCAATCTTTGAACAGTATGGACTTATAAGTTTTCGACTCGATTTCTATAATTTTTTTTCTTGAAAACAGGTTCCAGAAGTTGCTTAATTCTTGTGGAGATATGCTTGCGGAGCCATCCTTTGTTGTACCAAAAATGAACTTTGAATGGAACTATGCAACCGAGAATATGGAACAAAACACCTATGAGATGCCCAAACCCCTTGACAAAAAGAAAGAGTTCGCTTTCCATCGACCAGTCAAGCTTCAGTCCTTGACCTATTCATCAAGATTAAAGGAGACTTGGTTGCAAAAAATGAAAAATCTCTTACTTAAAAAAAGTACCTGCAGATTCCTGCCCAAAATCATTCCTCTTGGTAGGTCACCGGTGATGGATAAATATGACCTTTGCCATACGAGAGGGAAGGAAGAGGGATCCACATTTGAGCAAAATGGATATTGTGTGAACAAGGGAAGACAAGAAAAAGTCTTTGAAGAAGGTGATCAAGTCTGGATTCACTTAAGAAAAGAACGGTTCTCGGAAGGAAGAAAGTCCAAACTAATGCCAAGAATCGATGGACCTTTCAAGTTCATCAAAAAGATCAACAACAATGCCTACCAGTTGGACTTGCAAGGTAAGTATGATATAAGCAACAGTTTTAATATTACTGACTTGGTTCCTTTCATTGCAGATCATCCAGATTTGAGGAAAAATCTTTTTCAAGAGGGAGGGGATGATATGAGCATGGAAACGCCAACACTTGGAGGAAAAGAAGAAGCAACCATGACCATTCCCAAAGGTCCTATGACCCGGGCAAAATCAAGAAAACTTTCAAGAAGCTGTAGGAAACATCTTAAGGATCACATGGAAGCATGAAGAAGCTAAGGAAAAACAACACCAAGACATGCTCACTTCCATTCAAGTCGCTCTAAGTTAAATCATCTTCAAAGTGACTTGAGTGTGCTCTTTTTCCCTTAAGCTCGGTTTTATCCCAATGGGTTTTCTGGCTAAGGTTTTTAATGAGGCCTCAAGTTCACTTATATCTCTTAGATGATTAGCTTAGGAGCTTCTTTGATGCCTTGGACGATTTCATGAAGCTATGGACCGACTCAAGCATCAACTTTATGATATAACTTAGATTATAGTTTTATTTCATTTTTTTCTATTTCGCAAACTCTTTTATTTTCTTGTCTAGTCGACTTCTAGTCTTTGTTAAAAGTCTTAGGTGATTGTTTAGAGTCCCAAGAAGTAGTAATCATGAGGCACTTGAGTCTGTTCAAGTCACCTCTCTTTATAAGTCGATTGTATGCCTCACTCGGCAATCATCCATTTTTTTATCAACTTCTTTTCAGAGAAAATTCTCTAAGTTCTTTTAGAACATTTCCGATTTTTTGGTGTGTCATATCCAACAATCAACCTCGGTTCTCTGGTGTATCATATCCAGAAAATCAACCTTTGTCTTCCCCGAGTGTGTCATATCTTGGAGAGACATTGTTGAGTGTTTATTAGGTGTGTAATATCCGAAATAAACCTCAAGGAGTATCAAGGAGCCTTCCGCAACTTCTTGTGTCCCGCATCAATCCATCACCTTGTCCAGTTTAAGTCGTTGATTCACTAAGGCAAGGATCTATCCAATATCTATTCAAAGAACCATTTGGCCGCTTCAAAGAAGACCTTCAAACGGTCCTTTTCATCATCAACTCGGCCATATGGTTTCTTCTATCCTTCTGTCTATCATTCCAACCTACCAACGAGAAAGTTGAATCTTGGGCGTGACCGAGATCGTGTCACATGCATCCAGTAGGAATTGAACCTACGAATTCGCCAATTATGAGTTGGGTGCTTTAACCATTCAGCCATGGATGCTTAGTGGGGATCCTCGTACATGGTGAATAACCAAATTCCAATTGAAATGAAATATTTAGGATAAATCAATGCAATTTAGGAGGAATCAATGAAAGGACATCAATTCAAATCCTGGATTTTTGAATTGAGAGAAATAGTGAGAGAGATCAAGAATTCTCACTATTTTTTAGATTCATGGACCCAATTCAATTCAGTGGGATCTTTCATTCATATTTTTTTCCACCAAGAACGTTTTAGAAAACTCTTGGACCCTCGAATTTTTAGTATCCTACTTTTGCGCAATTCACAGGGTTCAACAAGCAATCGATATTTCACGATCAAGGGTGTAGTACTATTTGTAGTAGCGGCCCTTCTATATCGTATTAACAATCGAAATCTGGTCGAAAGCAAAAATCTCTCTTTGAAAGGGATTCTTCCTATAACTATAAATTCCATTGGACCCAGAAATGATACATCAGAAGAATCTTTTGGGTCTTCCAATATCAATAGGTTGATTGTTTCGCTCCTTTATCTTACAAAAGGAAAAAAAGATATCTGAGAGCTGTTTCCGGGATCTGAAAGAGAGTACTTGGGTTCTCCCAATAACTAAAAAGTGTACCATGCTTGAATCTAACTGGAGTTCGCGGTGGTGGAGGAACTGGATCGGAAAATGAGGGATTTTTGTTGTAAGATATCTAATGAAACCGTCGCTGGAATTGATATCTCATTTAAAGAGAAAGATTTCAAATATCTGGAGTTTCTTTTTGTATATTATATGGATGATCCTATCCGTAAGGGCCATAATTGGGAATTGTTTAATCGTCTTTCTCCGAGTAAGAGGCGAAACATAATCAATTTGAATTCGGGACAGCTATTCGAAATCTTACTGAAAGACTGGATTTGTTATCTCATGTTTGCGTTTCGTGAAAAATACCAATTAAAATGGAGGGTTTCTTCAAACAACAACGAGCAGGGTCAACTATTCAATCAAATGATATTGAGCATGTTTCCCATCTCTTCTCGAGAAACAAGTGGGCTATTTCTTTGCAAAATTGTGCTCAGTTTCATATGTGGCAATTCCACCAAGATCTCTTCGTTAGTTGGGGGAAGAATCCGCACGAATCGGATTTTTTGAGGAAAATATCGAGAGAGAATTGGATTTGGTTAGACAATGTGTGGTTGGTAAACATGGATAGATTTTTAGCAAGGTATGAAACGTATCGTCAAATATTCAATATGATTCTACAGGATCTAGTTTCGTTCAAGTAACGGATTCTAGCCAATTGAACAGATCTTCTGATCAATTCATAGATCCTTTCGATTCCATTAGTAATGAGGATTCGGAATATCACTATCACACATTGATCAATCAAAGAGAGATTCAACAACTAAAAGAAAGATCGATTCTTTGGGATCCTTCCTTTATTTAAATGGAAGGAAGAGATATATAATCAGACCGATTCCCTAAATACCTTTATGGATATTCCTCAATGCCCCGGCTATTCACGGAACGTGAGAAGTGAATGAATAATCATCTGCTTCCGGAAGAAAGCGAAGAATTTCTTGGGAATTCTACAAGAGCCATTCGTTCTTTTTTCTCTGACAGATGGTCAGAACTTCATCTGGGTTCGAATCCTACTGAGAGGTCCACTAGGGATCAGAAATTGTTGAAGAGAAAACAAGATGTTTCTTTTGTCCCTTCCAGGTGATCGGAAAATCAAGAAATAGTTAATATATTCAAGATAATTACGTATTTACAAAATACCGTCTCAATTCATCCTATTTCATCAGATCTGGGATGTGATATGGTTCCGAAGGATGAACTGGATATGGACAGTTCCAATAAGATTTCATTCTTGAACAAAAATCCATTTTTGATTTATTTCATCTATTCCATGAACGGAAGAGGGGGATACACGTTACGCCATGATTTTGAGTCAGAAGAGAGATTTCAAGAAATGGCAGATCTATTCACTCTATCAATAACCGAGCCAGATCTGGTGTATCATAAGGGATTTGCCTTTTCTATTGATTCCTATGGATTGAATCAAAGACAATTCTTGAAGGAGGGTTTCAACTCCAGGGATGAATCGAAATTTTTTTTTTATTGGTTCTACCTCCTATTTCTCTGAAGAAAATGAATCTTTTTATCGAAGGATCAGAAAAATTGGGTCCGGCTCTCCTGCGGGAATTATTTGGAAGATCTAAAAAGAGTGGTATTTGCTAGCAACAACACAATGGAGGCAGTAAATCAATATAGATTGATCCGAAATCTGATTCAAATCCAATTCCAATATAGTCCCTATGGGTACATAAGAAATGTATTGAATCGATTCTTTTTAATGAAGAGACCTGATCGCAACTTCGAATATGGAACTCAAAGGGATCTAATAGGAAATGATACTCTGAATCATATAACTATAATGAAAGATACGATCAACCAACATTTATCGAATTTGAAAAAGAATCAGAAGAAATGGTTAGATCCTCTTATTTTCCTTTCTCGAACCGAGAGATCCATAAATCGGGATCCTAATGCATATAGATACAAATGGTCCAATGGGAGCAAGAATTTCCAGGAGCATTTGGAACATTTCGTTATTGAGCGGAAGAGCCGTTTTCAAGTAGTGTTCGATCGATTATGTATTAATCAATATTCGATTGATTGGTCTGAGGTTATTGATAAAAGATTTGTCTAAGCCACTTCGTTTCTTTTTGTCCAAGTTACTTTGTTTCTTTTTGTCGAAGTTACTTCTTTTTTTGTCCAAGTTACTTCTCTTTTTGTCTAACTCACTTCCTTTTTTCTTTGTGAGTTTCGAGAATATCCCCATTCATAGGTCTGAGATCCACATCTATGAATTGAAAGGTCCGAACGATCAATTCTGCAATCAGTTGTTAGAATCAATTGGTCTTCAAATCGTTCATTTGAAAAAATTGAAACCCTTTTTATTGGATGATCATAATACTTCTCAAAATCAAAATTCTTGATCAATGGAGGAACAATATCACAATTTTTGTTCAATAAGATAAAAGTGGATGATTGACTCATTCCATACTAGAAAGAATTGTTGATTTAGAGGTTTAGAAAGAGATAAGGATGGAGAAGAGAGAATTGACGTAATAAGAAAGAGAGAGGTTGCTGAATATTTCCTTTTATTCACACTTTTCTTTACAAGAGATTACATGTATTTATAGAGTTTTACATAGAAGAAGAAGAAGAGGCAAAGGAGAGAAGGAGAATGGCATGAAGAGGAGAAGAGAAATGATTTGGCTGCTCCAATAGTTTTGGTGCATCATGCCCTGCTCTTACGCGCCCATGCTTGCGCCCATACCTCTCTTTGCTTCCTCACTTGGTTTAGTTAGATTTTCTAGTTGAGATCCAACAGCTTCCTTTTCTTCTAGTTCCTTCTCAACTAGTTCTCCTTCTAGTTTCTTCACAACTAGTTATCATTTTATCCCTCCTTCTCTTAAGTTTGAATTCTTCTTCTTGACTATGGGATCACATATTTCAACAAGAATCACCGGAAATCTTTTGATAACACGGATTCCTATTTCTCAATCATATCCCATGATCAAGACAATTGGCTGAATCCCGTGAAACCATTTCAGAGAAGTTCATTGATATCTTCTTTTTCTAAAGCAAATAGATTTCGATTCTTGAATAATCCACATCACTTCTGCTTCTATTGTAACAAAAGATTCCCTTTTTATGTGGAAAAGGCCCGTCTCAATAATACTGATTTTACGTATGGACAATTCCTCACTATCTAGTTCCTTCACAACAAAATATTTTCTTCGTGCGGTGGTAAAAAAACATGCTTTTTTGGAGAGAGATACTATTTCACCTTCGTCAATCGAGTCACAGGTATCTAACATATTCATATCTAAAGATTTTCCACAAAGTGGTGACGAAAGGTATTACTTGTACAAATATTTCCATTTTCCAATTCGATCCGATCCATTAGTTCGTAGAGCTATTTACTCGATTGCAGCCATTTCTGGAACACCTCTAATAGAGGGACAAAGAGTAAATTTTGAAAGAACATATGGTCAAACTCTTTCAGATATGAATCTATCCGATTCAGAAGAGAAGAGCTTGCATCAGTATCTCAATTTCAATTCAAACATGGGTTTGATTAACACTCCATGTTCTGAGAAATATTTACAGAGGAAAAAACGGAGTCTTTGCCTACAAAAATGCGTTGACAAAGGGCATATGGATAGAACCTTTCAACGAGTTAGTGCTTTTTCAAATCTCTCAAAATTGAATCTATTCCAAACATATATGCCATGGTTCTTTACTTCAACAGGGTACAAATATCTAAATTTGATATTTTTAGATACTTTTCAGACCTATTGCAGATACTAAGTAGCAGTCAAAAATTTGTATCCATTTTTTATGATATTATGCATGGATTAGATATATCATGGCGAATTCTTCAGAAAAAATTGTGTCTTCCACAAAGGAATCTGATAAGTGAGATTTCGAGTAAGTCTTTACATAATATTCTTCTGTCCGAAGAAATGATTCATCGAAATAATGAGTCATCATTGATATTGACACATCTGAGATTGCCAAATGTTTGTGAGGTCCTCTATTCATTCCTTTTCCTTCTTCTTGTTGCTGGATATATCGTTCGTACACATCTTCTCTTTGTTTCCCGAGCCTATAGTGAGTTACAGACAGAGTTCGAAAAGATCAAATCTTTGATGATTCCATCATACATGATTGAGTTGCGAAAACTTCTGGATAAGTATCCTACATCTGAACTGAATTCTTTCTAGTTAAAGAATCTTTTTCTAGTTTCTCTGGAACAATTAGGAGATTGTCTAGAAGGAATACGGGGTTCTGGCGGCAACATATTTTTGGGTGGTGATCCCGTTTATGGGGTCAAATCAATACGTTCTAAGAAGAAAGATTTGAAAATCAATTTCATCGATATCATAAGTATCATACCAAATCCCATCAATCAAATCACTTTTCGAGAAATACGAGACATCTAATTCATACAAGTAAAGAGATCTATTCAGTGATAAGAAAAAGAAAAAACGTGAGCGGTGATTTGATTGATGATAAAATAGAATCCTAGGTCGTGAACAGTGATTCGATTGATGATAAAGAAAGAGAATTCTTGGTTCAGTTCTCCACCTTAAGGGCAGAAAGAAGGATTGATCAAATTCTATTGAGTCTGACTCATAGTGATCATTTATCAAAGAATGACTCTGGTTATCAAATGATTGAACAACCGGGAACAATTTACTTACGATACTTAGTTGACATTCATAAAAAGTATCTAATGAATTATGAGTTCAATACATCCTGTTTAGCAGAAAGACAGATATTCCTTGTCATTATCAGACAATCACTTATTCACAAACTTCGTGTGGGGCTAATAATTTTCATTTCCCATCTCAGGGAAAACCCTTTTCGCTCCGCTTAGCCCTATCCCCCTCTAGGAGTATTTTAGTGATAGGTTCTATAGGAACCGGACGATCCTATTTGGTCAAATACCTAGCGAGAAACTCCTATGTTCCTTTCATTACAGTATTTCTGAACAAGTTCCTGGATAACAAGCCGAAAGGTTTTTTTATTGATGATATCGATATTGATGATAGTGACGATATTGATGCTAGTAATGATATTGATCGTGAACTTGATACGGAGCTGGAGCTTCTAACTATGATGAATGCACTAACTATGGATATGATGTCGGAAATAGACCTATTTTATATCACCCTTCAATTCGAATTAGCAAAAGCAATGTCTCCTTGCATAATATGGATTCCAAACATTCATGATCTTGATGTGAATGAGTTGAATTACTTAGCCCTCGGTCTATTGGTAAACTCTCTCTCCTGGGATTGTGAAAGATGTTCCACTAGAAATATTCTTGTTATTGCTTCGACTCATATTCCCCAAAAAGTGGATCCCACTCTAATAGCCCTGAATAAATTAAATACATGTATTAAAATAAGAAGGCTTCTTATTCCACAAGAACAAAAGCACTTTTCACTCTTCCCTATACTAGGGGATTTCACTTGGAAAAGAAAATGTTCCATACTAATGGATTCGAGTCCATAACCATGGGTTCCAGTGCATGAGATCTTGTAGCACTTACCAACGAGGCCCTATCAATTAGTATTACACAGAAGAAATCAATTATAGACACTAATACAATTAGGTCTGCTCTTCATAGACAAACTTGGGATTTGCGATCCCAGGTAAGATTGGTTCAGGATCATGGGATCCTTTTCTATCAGATAGGAAGGGCTGTTGCACAAAATGTACTTATAAGTAATTGCCCCATAGATCCTATATCTATCTATAGGAAGAAGAAATCATGTAACAAAGGGGACTCTTATTTGTACAAATGGTGCTTCGAGCTTAGAACGAGCATGAAGAAATTCACGATACTTCTTTATCTTTTGAGTTGTTCTGCCGGATCGGTCGCTCAAGACCTTTGGTCTCTACCCAGACCCGATGAAAAAATAGGATCGATTCTTATGGATTCATTGAGAATGATTCGGATCTAGTTCATGGACTATTAGAAGTGCAAGGCGCTTTGGTGGTATCCTCACGGACAGAAAAAGATTGCAGTCCGTTTGATAATGATTGAGTGACATTGCGTTTTCACTCCAAACCAAGGGATCCCTTATATATGATGCAAGATGGATCTTGTTCTATCGTTGATCAGAGATTTCTCTATGAAAAATATGAAGGGAAGGAGAAGGAGTCCTTGACCCGCAACAGATAGAGGAGGATTTATTCAATAACATAGTTTGGGCTCCTAGAATATGGTGCCCTTGGGGCTTTCTATTTGATTGTATCGAAAGGCCTAATGAATTGGGATTTCCCTATTAGGCCGGGTCATTTCGGGGCAAGCGGATCATTTATGATGAAAAGTATGAGCTTCAAGAGAATTATTCGGAGTTCTTGCAGAGCGGAACCATGCAGTACCAGAGACGAGATAGGTTTTCCAAAGAACAAGACTTTTTTAGAGTAAGCCAATTCATTTGGGACCCTGCAGATCCACTCTTTTTCCTATTCAAAGATCAGCCCTTTGTCTCTGTGTTTTAAAATCGAGAATTCTTTGCAGATGAGAGATGTCAAAGGGGCTTCTTACTTCCCAAACAGATCCTCCTACATCTATATATAAACACTATGGATGGATGGTATGAACTGCCTAAACAAGAATTCTTGAACGATGAACAACCAGAGCTATTACTCACTACATCAAAAAAATTTCCATTAATGAAAGATGGAAATCCATTGGAAAAACAAAAATACGCAGGTCGGATGAAATTGTTGTTGCTATCTGTTCCAATAACGAATCAACTGAATAACTAAATAAAATAGATAGACCTTTCTCTTCGTCTCAGGTCAATAGATCTTCTCAATTGGAAGATCCCCTATATGGATAAGACACATTCCAGTTGACCGAGCCTAATTCTAATTGTTTTGTTCTGAAGTAAAGATATCCACGGAGTTGTTCGCCCTATTCAGATATTTACGACCAAGAAGTACTGGATTCTTTTTAGGATAGGTCCTGAAAAAGGAGAAGGAAGGCTGGAATGCCACCAGGCATCTATTATTGAATTCACCCGACCCGATAGTACCAATTTTCGTAACATCCATCCAGTGCCAAAGTCACTGAATGGATAAGTCACCAATCCCTAAAACGGACTATGTAATGTAATTTATCTGCTGGATTACCAGGGGGGCCACGGACGGAATCCAAGGAGCATTGCCTGATATGCCGGTTTCGGTCATTGACCACGAGCACTCGAGACTATACCAAACAAGGATGAACCTGGTGATTGCCCAAGGAATGAAGAAAGGCAAATGGCAACAACACAAGCTGGCAACATCGGCAAACGTCAAGAACCAAGTCCTTAGCGTTTTCACCTTGATACTGTGAAAATGCCCCACTAAAGTCGTTTGAGAAAGGAACACTCTTTTTCCCTTGATTGGGTTTTATCCCTAAGTGGTTTTCCCATCAAGGTTTTTAACGAGGTTCACGACCCGGACGCATTGGGACCGAGCCGATCATCACCTTACCCATCCATGGTTCGTGTGGTTGTCACCCGGTCCTAATCCCTATCCCTTCTTCTTCTCTTGTTTTTACCGCTTTACTAAAGGACTTAAGTTACTGATTTACGGGTATGTAAAACACCCAAGGACACGCTGGTCCTTTGTAAGAATCGGATGCCCTAATTATCCCGCCTATATAAAGGCTTGTAACCTCAACTTTGAAATCAGATTTGAATGAATGCATTTAGCTTAAAGCTTGCTCTCGAATCTCAAGAAGTTTAAACATCATTATCCTTGAAGCTCGGCTCGGACTTCGATCAGTCGTATCACGGCGTTGTCCAAACACCGTGTGGCCGGCTTTCGATCCATTGTTACCCTTCCATCTTTCCATTATCACTTCGTTCCACTCTCCCACCATCAATCGCCTTTCACCTCCCTTCATCTCTGTCTTCGTTTCCATCTAACCATCATACCGCTCAACTTCCGCTCAACCTCGCATCGATCTTGTCCAATATCATACCGGTATTGACTCTTCACCGCCGAAGGACCCGTACCGCGTCCCTCAACCCCAGCCGAGATACCGTACCGGTACCCGTACGACCGATTCCAACCGGTCATGTTCCGACTGAGCCTGATTCTGAAGCTAGCGTTCCTGGAGCGTATCAGCTGGTATCATAGCTAAGCTTCATCTGTCAGGTTGTAACTTTCCTGTTAACACGTTCCATTATTTCTCAACTGTTTTACCATTTTAAAGTTGATCTATCTCGCACTTTTGTTAAACGTTCTAAGCTTTCCTCGGTCATTCTGTCTCAAAGCCCTGTGCTTGTACCTAGTGAGACGAGAGGTTGAAGACGAGTACGTGGGGACCATCTCTGGTTAACACGCCTTACTCGCCTGTCCTCTGACCCGGTCACACGTGGAATATTCTGTCCTTGCCTTATCATTGGGATCCGTCTCATTGGCAGGACGTTAGAAAACCGCGTGCAAGCTGTCCTTTACTTTTATAAGCTGTCCTTTCTTTTGCTTAAAACGTTCGACTGTTGCACGGTCGCTTGTCATTTAGCAAACCTACCCTTTATCTTTATCTGTAGTTCGTACTTCTTAAAACTTACCGCTGTAAACCGCGAGCTTTCATCTCTTGTCATTATATGCGCGTAGGTCCCATCTCGCAACCCCACGATCCATTGCCCGTACTGGCCAGATACGGCAGCTCCAACAGCCGTACACCGCCGTTTCCGATCATTCCCACGATTCACCCATCCCCGTCCGTCCCAACCAGGAGTACGACCGGACGACCCTATTGGGCTACCATCCCTCGACCAGGACGACACCGGCGGACTAATCCTTCAGGACCTAGTACCTACGAGGGTCTTCCACCGTCCGTACGCCGCTGTCCGTACCCCACCACCCTCCGTACAGGCCAACCCCGCCGGCTTGACCTTACTGCCTCCGATCCCGACGAACTTACCCCACCGTCCGTACCGCGCCGTCCGTACGAACCTTGCGTACCATCCATACCGACCATACCGTCCATGGCCGAACCCGTAGGAGAACTGCCCCGTCCTATTGAGATCGGTAACATACTGCCCACCATCCAGGTCCAAATAGAACGCCTGACCGAGCGAATGGCCCGATACGATCTCCCACCTGATGCTCGACCGCCCTTTCCAAACTAGCCGGTCAATCTCGCCGATCGACCCAATGAAGAACCCGTCCCGGCCTATCCATCCGATGATGGGTACGACCCATACCAACCCTGACCAGGTCGACCCCGACAAAGAGAGTGACCGAACGCATATGACCGGGATGACCGTGCACCTCGACCCGAGGCCCCGGTCCACAAACTGGTCCCACCAACCTTCACGGGAAAGGTTGACCCAGAAGCATACCTCGACTGGGAAAGGCGAATGGACCATCTGTTTGATTGCTACGATTACTCTGAACCTAAGAAGGTTGCCTATGCCGCAGTCTAACTGACCGACCATGCCCTCACATGGTGGGACCGCGACTTGGCAGAACGAAGGCGGCACCGTGAAGGCATGATCCCCACCTGGGATGTCATGAAGCATGTCATGAGGAAGCGCTATGTTCCGCCCCTCTATCATCGCGACTTGCAAAAACGGTTCCGGAAACTTCACCAAGGCACCCGGACCATTGAAGAGTACTACGACGAGTTTGAGCATCTACGAAACCGTCTCCAACTAAATGACTGCAAAGAAACCTTAATGGCCCAGTTCGTGGATGGCATGCAAGACCGGATTGCCCGCAAGGTCGAGAGGCAATATTACCAAGGTTTCGATGAGCTCTTGCACCTGGCCATACACTTAGAAGGATATCCCCGAACCAAGTCTGGTCTCCTAACCCCACAGCCGCGTCCACCAGCCCCAAACCACCGATCGGACCCAAGGCCATTGCCATTGATTCCCGATTCAAGCTCCGGCAACCCAAAGCTCCTATGCCTGGCCGTCCTGTTCAAAAACCCAAAGCCAATGCTGGAAGAAGCCGGGACGTGATATGCTACAAGTGCCAAGGCAGAGGGCACTACTCCAGGGATTGCCCCAACAACCGAGCCATGATCCTCACCCCCGAAGGCAACTATGAATCTCAGGATGAGGAGCCGGATGAGGAGAATGACCCCGAGGCCGTTCAACCAGAAGACACGGTTGAGTATCCAGATGTAGGAGACCTTCTGGTCATCCAAAGTGTTGAAATTATAAGTTTAAAGAGATTGAAGAATGTTTAGAGACTAAGAGTGAGAATAGCAAGAGATTATGAAAGTTTGTATGTATTTTATTCTCTTAGTCTTACAAATCTTTACAAGAGGTTACACATATATTTATAGACATTTGAATGAGAGGAGGTGCAGAAGAAGAGAGGAATGGCGTGAAGAAGGAAGAGGAGAAGAGAGGTTTTGCGTGAAGAAGAGAGGAGGGAGCAGCTCACCTACTCCAACAGTATTGCACTCCATGCCTCTCTCTGGCGCCCCATGCTTGTGCCCATGCCTCTCCTTGCTTCCTTACTTAGTTTAGTTAGTTCATCTAGTTGAGATCCAATAACTTCCTTTTCTTCTAGTTCCTTCTTAACTTGTTCTCTTTCTAGTTCCTTTTCAACCAGTTTTCTCCTTTTCCCTCCTTCTCTTGTGTTTGAATTCTTCTTCTTGAGATCACATATTTCAACACTCCCCCTCAAGATTGGTCGGTGGAGATCCTTAAGACCGATCTTGCCATGAATGTGATCACAAGTAATAGTTGAAGTTGCCTTAGTGAAGATATCAGCTAATTGATCCTTGCTTGCTACAAAGGCGGTTTTGATAATTCCTTCTTGTATCTTCCCTCTCACAAAATGGCAATCAACTTCTATGTGCTTGGTTCTTTCATGAAATACCGGATTTGATGCTATATGCATTGCAGCTTGATTATCACAATACAACAGCATTTCTTCATCTCCCTGGATTCCAAGGTCTTTTAGAAGCGCTTTTATCCATATCAACTCCTTTGTCAATTCTTTCATGGCTCTGTACTCTGCTTCAGCACTTGATAAGGCTATGACCTTCTGTTTTTTGCTCCTCCAGGTTACTAGATTTCCTCCCACAAATGTGCAAAAACCAGATGTGGACTTTCTATCCTTTTTATCTCCAGCCCAATCCGCATCACAATAACCTTGGACCTTTGTGTTCCCTTAGCAACCTCTCAATCATGTTCCAATGTTGTGAGGTTGGCTTTTGCATATGCTGGCTCACACGGTTTACTGCAAAGCAGATGTCAGGTCTTGTAATGGTAAGATAGATAAGTTTGCCCACCATCCTTTGGTATCTTTTAATGTTCTCAAAAGGCTCCCCCTCATGACTATCTTGGTATCCTTCTTCTATTGGAGTTTTGGCCGGCTTGGATCCTAACTTCCCGGTTTCTTCCAAGAGATCCAGCACATATTTCCTTTGAGATATGAACATTCCATCTCCAAATCGTGTCATCTCAATCCCTAGGAAGTACTTGAGCTCCCCTAGATCCTTTATATCAAAGTCGGCCTTCAAGAGTCCCTTGATTTGATCTACTCCATCTTTGTCACTTCCTGTGATGATTAGATCATCAACATAAATCAAGACTACCACTACTCCTCCTTCACTTTGTCTTGTGAATAGAGTATGATCCGCTTCAGATTTTATGAACTCCTTCTTCAAGAGACAAGCACTTAGCCTTTGGTACCATGCTCTTGGAGATTGCTTCAGCCCATAGATTGCTTTCTTCAATCTACACACTTTGTTGCCTCCATTATGATACCCTAGGGGTGGATCCATATATACTTCTTCTTCCAAATCCCCCTGCAAGAAGGCATTCTTGACGTCCATTTGCCATAAGTCCCATTCCAAGTTTACAGCTACCGAGATTAGAATTCTTATGGAATGAAGCTTAGCCACTGGAGCAAATGTTTCAGTATAGTCCTCCCCATAGACTTGAGTATATCCTTTTGCTACCAGCCTTGCTTTGTACCTTTCTATTTCCCCATCACTTGTGTATTTAATTGTATACACCCATCTACTCCCAACCGACTTCTTATCCTTTGGTAAGTCGGTTAAGTACCAAGTATTATTCCTTTCCATGGACTTCATTTCCTCTTCCATGGCTTTCACCCATACTTCACTCTCACATGCTTCTTCATATGAGCTAGGAATGTATTCCTTGCTGATTTTTGTGAGAAACACTTCATGCCCATGGGTAATGTCGCCAAGGAACAGAAATGCTCAATGGGATATGTGATCATACTAGTTTGAGTGTGATCTCCTCCTTGTGATATGAGAGTGCTGTCGCCAATAGGATCGAGATCTAAGCTCGCCGTACGCTCAGGACACTCTCTTATCACACAAGGAAAAATACTCGTACTAGACTCTCCTTGGAGCATAGCAGAATTGTTATAGCCATAAAAGACACGTTGTCGCCTCTGTCTTGTACTTCTTCTTAGAGGTATGGTTGGCTCCTGTCCTTCTTCAGCATCCGCTCCCTCTTCATCCAAATTCTGATCCACTTCCTCATGTGCATTATCCGCACTATCTTGCTCTATGAAGTTCTCAGATGTTTCTTCTTGTACTTCTTCACATAGGCTTGGCGTTTCATCAAACACCATCCAGTCCATGGATGAATAGATCATTCCTTTAGAAGCATCATGATCCTTAGCCCCATAGAAACTCTCTTGTTCATTAAACCTTACTTCTCTAGACACGTACACTCTTCTTGTTTCCGGATTGTAGACCTTGTAGCCCTTTTGTGTTGGTGAATATCCAATGAACACACACCTCATGCTTCGAGGTTCAAGTTTGCTTCTGTGTCCTTCTGGTAAAAACATGAAGCATGTGCATCCAAACGTTTTGATATGATTTAAGCTTGGTTTCTTCTTGTACAACACTTCAAATGGGGACTTATCATCCAGATTTTTGGTTGGAAGTCGGTTGATTAAGTAGCTTGATGTCATTACGGCATCTCCCCAATGGAACTTTGGTACTCTTTTGGCAATCATGAGAGTCCTTGCTACTTCCATTAGGTGTCTATTCTTCCTTTCAGCTATCCCGTTCTGCTGAGGAGTGTATGCACACGATGTTTGATGAATGATGCCAAAGTTGTTGAGCAACTCTTTGAATCGTTTACTCACATATTCACCTCCATTATCACTACGCAATACTTTGATCTTTGTTTTGAATTGGGTAGAGATATAGTTAATGAAGTTGGTGAAGGCTTCATACACTTGATCTTTGGTATGTAGAAGAGTGATCCATGTATATCTTGAGTAGTCATCAATGAATGAAACAAAATATTTATATTGATCTCTTGAATTACATGGTGAGGTCCATACATCCGAGTGTACAATGCCAAACGCTTCATCACAAGTTGTAGATGAAGTAGGAAAAGCTTGTCTACAATGCTTCCCTAGTACACACGCCTCACACACTACTTCTTCTTGGATGAGATTGGGTAAGACCATCTTGAGGACTGCTGAACTTGGATGTCCTAGCCTTCCATGCCATAATGGGCTATCTTCAATCTCTTTCCTCCCAAAAAACTTTGCATCTGCCTTCATTCCAAGAGTCATTGGTTCCTCTTGTTTATTTGATTCCAAGATATACACACCATCTTCTACCTTCCCTTCTCCGAGCACATGGTTTGTTTTAGGGTCCTGAAACTTAACAAAGTCAGTCCCAAACACAGCCACACACTCCAAATCCTTTGTAGCTTTATTAACGGATAAAAGATTAGATGAGAAGTTAGGCATGTATAATGCTTTTGTTTCCCTTTTAAAAAGCTCTAACTCTCCTATCCCTTTAATTGGAACTGAGCTTCCATTGGCTACTTGTACACTTCCATGGCATGGTTCAAGATTCTTTAACATATCTTGATCCTTGATCATGTGATGAGAAGCCCCTGAATCCACAATGATTCTAGTCTTCTTTATGGGTGTTTTAGAGCTGAAAAAACTCTTACCCGAATCTGTGAGTTTGGCTAGGCTCTTGATGAGAGCTTCAAACTCAGACCTTCTAACCAGTTCTTCAACAGGTTGTGCAATTCCCGTGAAGGCTCTAGGTCCATTCCCATTCTCCCTTAGCCGCTTAGGCCTCAAGTGTGGATGGAGAGTCCAACACTTCTCCTTAGTGTGTCCTTTCATCTTGCAATGCTCACACTCCAACGTCCTCTTGTCTCCAAATGTGAGATTCTTTCTTGCAAGATGTGCAGCTTCACTTGGTGCACGAAACAGGTCTCTAGACCCTTCTTCCCTTTGTATCATACCGCATACTTCCGCTAGACTTGGCAGATTCTCAAATCGAAGTATATGCTTGATAAGATCATTGTATGATGCATTGAGTGCCAAGAGAAGCCCAAACACTTGATCTTGGTCACGCCTTTCTCCTAACTCCTTGGGGTCTATAGTGTGTGGCCTCAAGATCTCCAACTCGGCCCATAAGCTTCTATACTCCCCAAACATTTCCTTGAATGACTTTTCCTCTTTTTGGAGCTCATTCAATGCCCTTTTCACCTCAAATATCCTTGATATGTTTGAGATGTTTCCATAAACTCCTTTGAGTATATCCCAAAGTTCCTTGGCGGTATCCGCATATGAGTAAGCCGCCAAGATAGTTGGTTCTAGTGAGCTTAGGAGAAGAGAAAGAGTGTATTGTTCTTCTTGCTCTTCCTTAGCTTCCTCCTTCTCATTTCTCACCGCCGCTTCTGTTCCTTCTTTTGGCTCAACATATTGCCAAAGTCCTCGGCCTCTAAGAGTAGTTTTGGTGGTTTTTGCCCAAAGGAGATAGTTGTTTCCCTTGAGCATAACCGAGATTGTTACCCTATTAGTCTCCATTTTCTAGTAATAATACACAATCTTAGTCCTTTCACAACTTGAAGATCCTATGATCTCAAGGATATTAATCTCAGAGTGAATAGAACTAAGGAAGGTGTATTGTTATAGATTAGAAGCCTTGTAGAGTATTAGAGGAATCAAGAAGAGAATAAGCGGTTTAGTAGATAACCTGCTCTGATACCATGTTGAAATTATAAGTTTAAAGAGATTGAAGAATGTTTAGAGACTAAGAGTGAGAATAGCAAGAGATTATGAAAGTTTGTATGTATTTTATTCTCTTAGTCTTACAAATCTTTACAAGAGGTTACACATATATTTATAGACATTTGAATGAGAGGAGGTGCAGAAGAAGAGAGGAATGGCGTGAAGAAGGAAGAGGAGAAGAGAGGTTTTGCGTGAAGAAGAGAGGAGGGAGCAGCTCACCTACTCCAACAGTATTGCACTCCATGCCTCTCTCTGGCGCCCCATGCTTGTGCCCATGCCTCTCCTTGCTTCCTTACTTAGTTTAGTTAGTTCATCTAGTTGAGATCCAATAACTTCCTTTTCTTCTAGTTCCTTCTTAACTTGTTCTCTTTCTAGTTCCTTTTCAACCAGTTTTCTCCTTTTCCCTCCTTCTCTTGTGTTTGAATTCTTCTTCTTGAGATCACATATTTCAACACAAAGGAGCCTGAGCACCCTGACCTTTCCCGAGCCGGCCGGACAGCGGGACAACATCTTCCACACACGCTGCACCATCAACGGCAAGGTTTGCGGTTTGATCATTGATGGTGGGTCCTGTACTAATGTGGCCAGCTCCCACCTCGTGACCAAACTTTCTCTCCCTACCTCTAAACACCCTCATCCCTATAAACTGCGTTGGTTGAATGATAAAACCGTTATACCCGTTACCGAACAAGTAGATCTAGCCTTTAGCATAGGGCAGTACCGGGACACGGTCCAATGTGATGTTGTTCCAATGGAAGCTAGCCACGTCCTCCTAGGGCGCCCATGGCAGTTTGACAAGGACGCCACCCACAACGGTCGGTCCAATTTCTACTCGTTTGTACACGAATCCAAGCGTGTTAACCTAGCCCCTCTATCAGCCGTTCAAGTGCATGAACTCCAGTCTCGTTTATCTAAAACCACATCCTCCCGACCTAACTTCCTTATATCCATTAAGGACATTTGTAAAACCAACGGCAAGGATTGCCGAGTTGTATTAATGATTTACAAGGATGTGTTAAGTACATGTACCAGGGAAGACCCAATCCCGGATGAGCTCCAAAGGATCCTTCAGAAGTATGTGTCCGTCTTCCCTAAAGAGATCCCCCACGGGCTTCCACCCCTCTGGGGCATTGAACACAGGATCGACTTCATTCCCGGAGCCTCCCTGCCCAACCGTCCGGCTTACCGTGTCAACCCGGAGGAGGCCAAAGAGCTAGAGTGACAGGTTGCAGACCTCTTGTCCAAGGGATATGTCTGGGAAAGCCTCAGTCCATGCGCCGTACCAGTCCTTTTGGTTCCCAAGAAGGACGGCAGCTGGAGGATGTGCGTGGACTGCCGGCCCATCAACAATATTACGGTCAAGTACCAGCACACAATTCCCCGATTAGATGACATGTTGGACGAACTTAGTGGCGCGTCCATTTTCTCCAAGATCGACCTCAGAGGCGGTTACCATCAAGTCCGAATGAGAGAAGGTGACGAATGGAAGACCGCCTTCAAGATTTAGCAAAGGCTGTATGAGTGGCTAGTCATGCCGTTCGGCTTGTCCAGCGCCCCTTCCACCTTCATGCGACTAATGAACCACACCCTCCGAGCATTCCTCAACAAGTGCATGGTCGTCTATTTCGACGACATCCTCGTCTACAGCAAGGGCCTTACCGAACATGCCTCCCACCTGGACACAGTCCTACGAACCCTGCAACAAAAAGAGCTTTACGCCAACATGGCCAAATGCACCTTCGGCGCTCGAGAACTTATCTTCTTGGGTTTTGTCCTCAGTGGTCAAGGCCTGAAAGTTGACCAAGAAAAGATCAGGTCCATCCAAGAATGGCCAACCCCTACCAATATCAGCCAAGTCCGAAGTTTCCATGGTCTGGCCAGCTTCTACCGGTGTTTCATTCGGGATTTTAGCTCCATTGCCGCCCCCTTAACGGCTTTGGTCAAGAAGCCTTCCGGATTTATATGGGGGGAATCCCAAGAGAAGGCCTTCCAAGAACTCAAGGATCGGCTCACTCAAGCACCATTGCTAGCCCTGCCCGACTTCAGCAAAACCTTTGAAATCGAGTGTGATGCATCCGGTATAGGAATATGAGCTGTACTAACACAAGGAGGGCGCCCCGTTTCCTACTTCAGTGAGAAGCTCAGTGGAGCCGCGCTCAACTATCCCACCTACGATAAAGAGCTCTATGCGTTGGTACGAGCCCTTGAAACCTGGCAACACTACCTCCTCTCCAAGGAGTGCGTGATCCATTTGGATCATGAGACCTTGAAGCATCTCCGGGGACAAACCAACCTTAAGAAGCGGCATGCCAAGTGGCTCGAGTTCATCGAGATGTTTCCCTATGTCATCAAATATAAGAAGGGAAAAGAGAACGTGGTGGCCGATGCCCTGTCTTGTCACCACGCCCTCATCACTACTGTTGAGGCCAAGGTTCTTGGCTTCAGCCATCTTAAGGACCGGTACCAAGATGACCCTGTCCTCAAAGTTCCCTATACCGAACATGGGAAGGAGTCCTTCCAAGAGTTCCATATCCACGACGGGTTCCTTTTTAAAGGCAAACGGTTGTGCATACCGGAAGGATCTATTCGGGAGCTGCTCATTCAAGAAGTCCACAGTGGCGGTTTGATGGGGCACTTTGGAGCGCACAAGACCTTGGACATGCTGAGGAGTCACTTCTATTGGCCTAAGATGAGAAGTATGGTCGAAGTCTTCTGTGCAAGATGCTTAACCTGCAAACGCGCCAAAACCAAGTCCCACCCGTACGGACTATACATGCCCCTGCCCATCCCAACCTCCCCATGGGTCGACCTATCCATGGATTTCCTTCTAGGATTGCCTCCAATCGAACGGAAAGACTCGGTAATGGTAGTGGTCGACCGTTTCTCCAAAATGGCCCATTTCATGCCCTGTTCCAAGGTATGGGACGCTACGGCCATTGCCGACCTGTTCTTCCGGGACGTTGTAAAACTTCATGGCCTACCGCAAACCATTGTCTCTGACAAAACCCAAAGTTCCTCAGTCATTTCTGGAGAACCCTGTGGAAACGTATGGGAACCAAACTTCTTTTCTCCACAGCCGCGCACCCTCAGACGGATGGACAGACTGAAGTCGTCAACCAAACCTTGGGAGCTTTGCTCAGAACGGCCGTCGACTCCAACAAAGCCAATTGGCTCCAAAGCCTACCATATGTGGAATTTGCCTACAACCGGGTGACTCACTCAACCACTGGCCTCTCCCCATTTGAGATATGCTACGGGTTCAATCCGCGTACACCGCTCGACATGATCCCATTTCCCCCGAAACGGATGGAAGATCAAAGTGGGTTTGACAAGGCTGAATATGTCCGTAAGCTCCATGAAAGAGTCCGCAACCGAATCCTCAAGAAAACGGAACGGTACAAGCAGAAAGCGGGTCTGGCTACACACCCAAACTGAACGGTTCAACAAAACCCGACAGACAAAGCTACAACCACGAGGAGATGGCCCTTTCCAAGTTCTAGAGCGCATTAACAACAATGCGTACCAGATCGACATTCCAGGTAAAAGCAACATGTCCACCACTTTCAATATTGCTGATTTGTCCCGTTTTGATGCAGGTGATCAAGTTTTGAGGACAAAACATTTTCAAGAGGGAGGACATGATGAGGCCCAAGCCACATCCGATCCAGAGGATGGCCAGCCGGACAATACTGGGACAGACACGGACGGAAGCCAAGGAGCATTGCCTGATATGCCGGTTTCGGTCATTGACCGCGAGCACTCGAGACCATACCAAACAAGGATGAACCTGGTGATTGCCCAAGGAATGAAGAAAGGCAAATGGCAACAACACAAGCTGGCAACATCGGCAAACGTAAAGGACCAAGTCCTTAGCGTTTTCACCTTGATACGGTGAAAATGCCCCACTAAAGTCGTTTGGG
>CAWLBA010000003.1:391738-399238 GCA_963854855.1 Nasturtium officinale | reverse complement strand
GGGAACAGCATGGGCGCAGCTGCACTGTTGGAGCAGCTCAACCAATCCATCATCACACCTCTTCTCTCCCTCTTCCTTAGATATTTTTTCCTTAGCTTATGCTTGTAAAGTCTATATATACTTGTGCATTGTATTGGTTGAAGAGTGTGAATAAGAAGAAAAATTCAGCAATCTCTCTCTCTCTTATTACGCCAATTCTCTTATCTTCATCCTTATCTCTCCCTAAACTTCTAAATTCAACATGGTATCAGAGCGGGTTCCTTATCCAACCGCTTAAACTCTCTTCATAATCCCTTTAAGCTATCTTCAAAACCTTCTAATCTATAGCAATACATCTTACCAAGTTCTATTCACTCTGAGATTAAAATCCTTGAGATCGGTTGATCTTCAAGTTGTGAAAGAGCTGGGATTGTGTATTACTACAAGAGAATGGAGGTGAATAGAGTAGCGATTTCTGTTGTTCTTAAAGGAGATAACTACCTTCTTTGGGCAAAAACTACTAAGACCGTTCTAAGAGGTAGAGGACTTTGGAAGTTCATTGAACCTAAGGAAGAAGCCGAACCATACAATGACAAGGAAGAGCAAGAAGAGCAGTTCACTCTTTCACTTCTTCAAAGCTCACTAGAGCCATCTATCGTGGCGGCCTACTCATATGCGGATACCGCCAAGGAGTTGTGGGATATACTCAAGGGAGTATATGGAAACATCTCAAATATATCAAGGATATTTGAGGTGAAGAGGGCGTTGAATGAGCTTCAACAAGGAGAGAAGCCATTCAAGGAAATGTTTGGGGAGTATAGAAGCTTGTGGGCCGAACTGGAGATCTTGAGGCCACAAACTATGGACCCCAAGGAGTTAGGAGAAAGGCGTGACCAAGATCAAGTGTTTGGGCTTCTCTTGGCGCTCAACGCATCCTACAAAGATCTTATCAAGCACATACTTAGATTTGAGAAGCTGCCAAGTCTAGCGGAAGTATGTGGCATGATTCAAAGAGAGGAAGGGTCAAGAGACCTATTTCGTGCACCAAGCGAGGCTGCACATCTTGCAAGGAAGAATCTTACATTCGACAAGAGGGTGTTGGAATGTGAGCATTGTAAAATGAAGGGACACACTAAGGAGAAGTGTTGGACCCTTCATCCACACTTGAGGCCTAAGAGGCTAAAGGAGAATGGAAGTGGACCTAGAGCCTTCATGGATGTGGCACAACCAGTTGAGGATACGGTCAAGAGGTCCGAATTCGAAGCCCTCATCAAGAGCCTAGCCAAGCTCACTGAATCTGGTAAAGGCTTCCTCGGTTCTAAAAGCTCCATAAAAAAGGACAAAGTGATTGTGGATTCAGGGGCTTCTCATCACATGATTAAGGATCAAGACATGCTTAAAAATCTTGAGCCTTATCATGGGAATGTGCAAGTGGCAAATGGGAGTTCAGTTCCGATTGAAGGGATAGGGGAATTAGAACTTTTCAAAAAGGGAACAAAAGCCTTATACATGCCTAGTTTCTCATCTAATCTTCTATCAGTTCATAAAGCTACCAAGGATTTGGATTGTGTGGCATTGTTTGGGACTGACTTTGTTAAGTTTCAGGACCCTAAAACAAGCAAAGTGCTCGGAGAAGGGAAGGTAGAGGATGGATTATATCTTTTGCACACAAATAAACAAGCGGATGTGAAAGCGCTTGGAATGAAGGCGGATGTAGAAGTATCTAGTAGGAAGGAGATTGGAGATAGTCCACTATGGCATGAAAGGTTGGGACATCCAAGCTCTGCAGTTCTCAAAGTGGCCTTACCCAATCTCATTCAAGAAGAAGTAGTATGTGAAGCATGTGTACTAGGGAAACATTGTAGACAAGTGTTTCCTACTCCATCTACATTTTGTGATGAAGCTTTTGGCATTGTACACTCGGATGTATGGACCGCTCCTTGTAATTCAAGAGATCAATATAAGTATTTTGTTTCATTCATAGATGACTACTCAAAATACACATGGATTACTCTTCTACATACCAAAGATCAAGTTTATGAAGCATTCACCAACTTCATCAACTATGTGTCTACACAATTCAAAACAACAATCAAGATCTTAAGAAGTGATAATGGAGGAGAGTATATAAGCAAGCGGTTCAAGGAATTACTCAACAACCTTGGCACCATCCATCAAACATCTTGCGCCTATACTCCACAACAAAACGGAGTAGCTGAAAGAAAAAATAGACACCTAATGGAGGTAGCAAGGACCATCATGATTGCCAAGGGAGTACCTAAACTTCATTGGGGAGATGCCGTGATGACTTCAAACTACTTGATCAACCGTCTTCCAACCAAGAACCTGGATAATAAGTCACCATTTGAGGCATTGTACAACAAGAAACCAAGCCTACATCATCTCAAAACCTTTGGATGTAGCTGCTTTATGTTCACACCAGAAGGTCAAAGAAACAAGCTTGAACCTAGAAGCATGAAGTGTGTATTCATTGGATATTCACCAACACAAAAAGGATACAAGGTCTACAACCCGGAGACAAGACGAGTCTATGTATCAAGAGAGGTGAGGTTCAATGAAAAGGAGAGCTTCTATGGAGCTAAGAATCATGATACCCCTCAAGGTATGAGCTCACCATTTATGGAGTGGATACCGTTCTTTGAAGATTCAAGAACAAGAGATGATGTACATGAGGAGAATGACCCAACCTCAGATCATGAAGCCACGGATGAGGAAAGTGAACCTAATCCAGGTGTAGAAAGCATTGACATTGTCAAAGAAGAACCTGAGCCAACAGTACCTCTAAGAAGAAGTACAAGACAGAGGCGACAACGTATTCACTATGGCTACAACAACTCTGCCATGCTCCAAGGAGAGTCTAGTGCGAGTAATCTTCCTTGTGTGATAAGAGAATGCCCTGAGCGTACGGCGAGCTTAGATCTTGATCCTATTGGCGACAGCATTCTCTTATCACAAGGGGGAGATAACACTCAAACTAGCACTGTTACATATCCCATTGAGCATTTTTGCTCGTTGGCATCCTTACCTATGGAGCATGAAGCTTTTCTTGGAAAAATCAGCAAGGAATCCATACCTAACTCATATGAAGAAGCGTGTGAGAGTGGAGTATGGGTAAAAGCCATGGAAGAGGAAATGAAGTCCATGGAAAGGAATCATACTTGGTACTTAACCGATTTACCAAGGGATAAGAAGCCAGTTGGGTGTAGATGGGTGTATACAATCAAAGACACAAGTGATGGGAGGATAGAAAGATACAAGGCAAGGTTGGTAGCAAAAGGGTATACTCAAATCTATGGGGAGGATTATACCGAGACATTTGCTCCGGTTGCTAAGCTCCATTCCATCAGAATCCTAATCTCGGTGGCAGTGAACTTGAAGTGGGATCTATGGCAGATGGATGTCAAGAACGCCTTCTTGCAAGGGGATTTGGAAGAGGAAGTGTATATGGATCCACCCCAAGGATATCATAAGGAAGGCAACAAAGTTTGTAGATTGAAGAAAGCAATCTATGGGCTAAAGCAATCTCCAAGGGCATGGTACCAAAGGCTAAGTGCTTGTCTTTTGGAGAAGGAGTTCATAAGATCGGAAGCTGATCATACACTTTTCACAAGGAAAAGTAAAGGAGGAGTAGTGGTGGTCTTGATCTATGTTGATGATCTAATCATCACAGGAAGTGACAAAGATGGAGTAGATCGAATCAAGGAACTCTTGAAGGTTGCTTTTGATATAAAGGATCTAGGAGAGCTTAAATACTTCCTAGGGATTGAAATGACACGGTTTGAAGATGGGATGTTCATCTCCCAAAGGAAATATGTGCTGGATCTCTTGGAAGAAACCGGGAAGTTAGGATCCAAACCGGCCAAAACTCCAATAGAAGAAGGCTACCAAGATAGTCCTGAGGGGGAGCCATTGGAGAATATTAAAAGATACCAGAGGATGGTGGGCAAGCTCATCTATCTTACTATTACAAGGCCGGATATTTGCTTTGCAGTGAACCGTGTGAGTCAACATATGCAAAAACCAACTATGCAGCATTGGAACATGATTGAGAGGCTGCTAAGGTACTTAAAAAACAGCCCTGGAAAAGGCATATGGATGAAGGCTAATGGAAACACAAAGGTTCAAGGATATTGTGATGCGGATTGGGCTGGAGATAAGCAAGATAGAAAGTCCACATCCGGTTTTTGTACCTTTGTGGGAGGTAATCTAGTCACTTGGAGAAGTAAGAAGCAGAAAGTTATAGCCTTATCAAGTGCTGAAGCTGAGTATAGGGCTATGAAGGAGGTGACAAAAGAATTGATATGGGTGAGGGCATTCCTAGAAGATCTTGGGATACTTGAGGCTGAGGAGATGCTGTTGTATTGTGATAATCAAGCTGCAATACATATAGCATCCAATCCGGTATTCCATGAAAGGACCAAGCATATAGAAGTGGATTGTCACTTTGTGAGGGGAAAGATTCAAGAAGGAATCATCAAACCCGCATTCGTAGCAAGTGGGGAACAGCTAGCGGATATCTTCACCAAGGCAACATCCTCGATCATTGGGGATCACATATATGGCAAGATCGGTCTAAAGGATATTCACCGACCAATCTTGAGGGGGAGTGTTGAAATATGTGATCTCAAGAAGAAGAATTCAAACTCAAGAAAAGGAGGGAAAAGGAAAGAACTAGTTGTGAAGGAACTAGAAGGAGAGCTAGTTTATAAGGAACTAGAAGAAAAGGAAGCTGTTGGATATCAACTAGACAAGCTAACTAAACCAAGTGAGGAAGCAAAGGAGGCATGGGCGCTGCAGGGAGAAGGTATGGGCACAGCATGGGAACAGCATGGGCGCAGCTGCACTGTTGGAGCAGCTCAACCACTCCATCATCACACCTCTTCTCTCCCTCTTCCTTAGATATTTTTTCCTTAGCTTATGCTTGTAAAGTCTATATATACTTGTGCATTGTATTGGTTGAAGAGTGTGAATAAGAAGAAAAATTCAGCAATCTCTCTCTCTCTTATTACGCCAATTCTCTTATCTTCATCCTTATCTCTCCCTAAACTTCTAAATTCAACAATGGGCGTAAAAGGAAAGAGAGGGATGGGGTTTCTCTCGCTTTTGGCTTGGCATAGCGGGCCCCCAGCAGGAGGCCCGCACAACGGGCTATTAGCTCAGTGGTAGAGCGCGCCCCTGATAATTGCGTCATTGTGCCTGGGCTGTTGATATGAGCATGGAAACGCCAACACTTGGAGGAAAAGAAGAAGGAACCATGGCCATTCCCAAAGGTCCTATGACCCGGGCAAGATCAAGAAAACTTCAAGAAGCTGTAGGAAACATCTTAAGGATCACATGGAAGCATGAAGAAGCTAAGGAAAAACAACACCAAGACATGCTCACTTCCATTCAAGTCACTCTAAGTTAAATCATCTTCAAAGTAACTTGAGTGTGCTCTTTTTCCCTTAAGCTCGGTTTTATCCCAATGGGTTTTCCGGCTAAAGGTTTTTAATGAGGCCTCAAGTTCACTTATATCTCTTAGATGATTAGCTTAGGAGCTTCTTTGATGCCTTGGATGATTTCATGAAGCTATGGACCGACTCAAGCATCAACTTTATGATATAACTTAGATTATGGTTTTATTTCATCTTTTCTATTCTGCAAACTCTTTTATTTTTTTCTAGTCGACTTCTAGTCTTTCTTCAAAGTCTTAGGTGATTGTTTAGAGTCCCAAGAAGTAGTAATCACAAGGCCATTGAGTCTGTTCAAGTCACCTCTCTTTATAAGTCGATTGTATGCCTCACTCGGCAATCATCCAACTTTTTAATCAACTTCTTTTCAGAGAAAATTCTCTAAGTTCTTTTAGAACATTTCCGATTGTTTGGTGTGTCATATCCAACAAGTAACCTCGGTTCTCTGGTGTGTCATATCCAGAAAATCAACCTTTGTCTTCCCCGAGTGTGTCATATCTTGGAGAGACATTGTTGAGTGTTTATTAGGTGTGTAATATCCGAAATAAACCTCAAGGAGTATCAGGGAGCCTTCCGCAACTTCTTGTGTCCTGCATCAATCCATCACCTTGTCCAGTTTGAGTCATTGATTCACTAAGGCAAGGATCTATCCCATATCTATCCAAAGAACTATTCGGCCGCTTCAAAGAAGACCCTTCAAACGGTCCATTTCATCATCAACTCGGCCTTATATCTTCTTCTATCCTTCTGTCTATCATTCTAATCTACCAACAAGAAAGTTGAGTCTTGGGCGTGACCGAGATCGTGTCATTTGGTATCAGAGCAAGCTTTTTCGATTTGGTAGTAAGTTGTTCATCTTCTTGTTCTTTCATCTTCCTAATCTTTCATCTTCCTGATCTTTCATCTTCTGTCTTTTCATTTCCAACTCCTCATCTTCTTGGCCGAGATTCTCATCTCGCCAATTCTGTTCTTCTATTCTTTCTATTCTATTTCTTCTAAAGATCCGTTGGATCTCATTCAAAAAAAAAAAGAGAAACGAAACAAAGAAAAAAGAAAAACAAAAAAAAGAAAGAAAAATTCACCAAGAAACATATTACATATCATTGGATTCGGGGTTGTTGTTATATTTCTCATCAAATTTGATTTGATTTGTTTGATAAGAACTCTGTGAGAAAATCTTTGAGAGAAGTATTTAAGAGAAACACTTGAAAGAAACACTTGAGAGGAAACACTTGAGAGGAAAACACTTGAGAGAAACACTAGTGAGAGCTTATTCTTCTAACTGTTTGTTAAGTTTTGCAGGAAAGATGTCTCATAGTGAAGCTGGGAGTGAAAATACCAACCGCCCAAGAAGAGCCAGACAACCAAACATGGATGTACAAACCCTCATGGAAGAGATGAGGTGGCTCTTAAGGCAGGAACTGGACCCTGTCCATGAGAGAATGGACACAATTCAGCAATCGGTGAACCAAGGACTTCCCCAACGTCCTGCTGAAAGGAGAAGAAGGGCGCAAATGCCAATAGATGAAGATGAAGGGCCAGATTATGACAGCCGTGGAAGCCAAGCTTCTAATGGACGTCCAAGACGTGCAAGAGAAGTAAGGGAACGCCATGAAGATAATCTTAATGGTCTTAAGTTGAAAATACCACCATTCTATGGAAAGAATGATCCAGACGCCTACTTGGAGTAGGAGAAGAAGATAGAACTTGTCTCGATTGCCAGCCTTACACTGAACGGAAGAAGGTTCATGTGGCAGCAACCGAGTTCTATGAGTATGCAATCAATTGGTGGGATCAACTTGTTACCTATAGGAGACGTAACAAAGAACCGCATGTAGAGACTTGGGAGATGATGAAGAATCTAATGAGAAAGCGGTTTGTTCCAAGTCACTATCACCGGGAGTTGCACCAGAGGCTTAGGAGGTTAAGCCAAGGCAGTAAGAGTGTGGAGGATTATTACCAAGAGATGGAATCTCTCATGATCAAAGCCAACATAGATGAGGATCATGAGACAATAATGGCAAGGTTTCTAAGTGGTTTAGCGAGAGAT
>CAWLBA010000003.1:379238-381738 GCA_963854855.1 Nasturtium officinale | reverse complement strand
ATCCGTAGCATATTTCAAATGGGGAGAGGCCGGTGGTTGAGTGAGTCGCCCGGTTGTAGGCAAATTCCACATATGGTAGGTTTTGGAGCCAGTTGGCTTTGTTGGAATTGACGGCCAACTTGAGCAAAGCTTCCAAGGTTCGATTAATGACTTCGGTCTGTCCATCCGTCTGAGGGTGCACTGCTGTGGAGAAAAGGAGTTTGGTTCCCATGCGCTTCCACAGGGTTCTCCAGAAATGGCTGAGGAACTTTGGATCACGGTCGGAAACAATGGTTTGAGGTAGGCCATGTAGTTTTACGACGTCTCGGAAGAAAAGGTCAGAAATGGCCGTAGCATCCCATGCCTTGGAACATGGCATGAAGTGAGTCATTTTGGAGAAACGATCGACCACCACCATTACCGAGTCTTTTCGCTCGATTGGAGGCAATCCTAAGAGGAAATCCATGGACAGGTCGACCCAAGGGGAGGTTGGGATAGGCAGGGGCATGTATAGACCGTACGGGTGGGACTTGGTCTTGGCGCGCTTGCAGGTTAAACATCTTGCACAGAAAATATCGACCATACTTCTCAACTTTGGCCAATAGAAATGACTCCTTAGCATGTCCAAGGTCTTGTGCACTCTAAAGTGTCCCATCAAACCGCCACTATGGGCTTCTTGAATGAGAAGCTCCCGGATAGATCCTCCCGGTATGCACAACCATTTTCCTTTAAAAAGGAATCCGTCGTGGATTTGGAAATCCTTCAAGGACTCCTTCCCATGTTCGGTATAGGGAACCTTTAGGCCAGGATCATCTTGGTACTGGTCTTTTAGATGGGAGAAACCAAGAACCTTGGCCTCAACAGTAGCGATGAGGGCGTGTCGACGGGAAAGGGCATCGGCCACCACATTTTCTTTTCCCTTCTTATACTTGATGACATTGGGAAACATCTCGATGAACTCGTGCCATTTGGCGTATTGCTTCTTCAGGTTGGTTTGCCCCCGGAGGTGTTTGTTGAAATAGATGCTTATTCAGGTGATAGAGTAATCAAAAGGAATGAACTAATTGAAAAGGAACTAGAAAAGAAAGGAAGTTGTTGGATATCAACTAGATAAGCAAACTAGGAAGCAAGGAGGTATGGGAGAAGGTATGGGCGCAGCATGGGTGAGGTATGGGCGCCATTTACTGTTGAGACACTGTTGAAGTAGCTCAGCCACAAGTCTCCTTCTCTTCTTCTCTCTTCTCCATGCCCCTTTCTTCTTCTCCTTGTAAAGTCTATATATATCCTTGTAAATCTCTTGTAAAAGATAGGAGAAAGAAAAAGAAGCGAATAAGATTATTAAGACTTGCATAAACTCTCTCCATTCTTGCTATTCTTTCTCTCATTCTCCAATCATTCTTCATTCTCTCTTAACTTCGAATCTATATTTCTACATGGTATCAGAGCAAGGTTGAGCATTCCAAACGCTTAACTCTCTTATAATTCTACTAGCACTCTACAAATCTTCTAATCTATAACAATACACCTTTCTAAGTTCTATTCACTCTGAGATTAATATCCTTGAGATCATAGGATCTTCAAGTTGTGAAAGAACTAGAATTGTGTATTATTACTAGAAAATGGAGACAAATAGAGTAGCAATCTCAGTCATGCTCAAAGGGAACAACTACATTCTTTGGGAAAAAACCACTAAAACCATTCTTACAGGCCGAGGACTTTGGCGGTATGTTGAGCCAAAGGAGGAAGCGGAGGCGGTGGTGAGAAATGAGGAGGAGGAAGCTAAGGAAGAGTAAGAAGAACAGTACACTCTTTCTCTTCTTCAAAGCTCACTAGAACCATCCATCTTGGCGGCCTACTCATATGCGGATACCGCTAAGGAGCTGTGGGATATACTCAAGGGAGTATATGGAAATGTGTCAAACATATCAAGGATATTTGAGGTGAAGAGGGCGCTGAATGAGCTTCAACAAGAGGAGAAGCCATTCAAGGAAATGTTTGGGGAATATAGAAACTTGTGGACTTCTTTTGGCACTCAATGCATCCTACAGGAAGTGACAAAGATGGAGTAGATCAAACCAAGAAGATCATCCACATATATTAATACCACAACCGTTCCTCCTTCACTTTGTCTTGTGAACAATGTGTGATCAGCTTCAGATCTTATGAACTCTCTCTCCAACAGACAAGCGCTTAGCCTTTGGTACCATACTCTTGGGGATTGCTTCAGCCCATAGATTGCTTTCTTCAATCTGCAAACTTTGTTGCCTTCCTTATGATATCCTTGGGGTGGATCCATATACACCTCTTCTTCCAAGTCTCCTTGCAAGAATGCGTTCTTGACATCCATCTGCCATAGATCTCATTTTAAGTTTACTGCCACTGAGATTAGTATTCTTATGGAATGAAGCTTAGCAACCGGAGCAAATGTCTCGGTATAGTCCTCCCCATAAACTTGAGTATACCCTTTTTGCTACCAACCTTGCCTTGTACCTTTCTATCTTCCATCACTTGTGTATTTGAT
>CAWLBA010000003.1:360000-379038 GCA_963854855.1 Nasturtium officinale | reverse complement strand
GCCTTCCTTATGATATCCTTGGGGTGGATCCATATACACCTCTTCTTCCAAGTCTCCTTGCAAGAATGCGTTCTTGACATCCATCTGCCATAGATCTCATTTTAAGTTTACTGCCACTGAGATTAGTATTCTTATGGAATGAAGCTTAGCAACCGGAGCAAATGTCTCGGTATAGTCCTCCCCATAAACTTGAGTATACCCTTTTGCTACCAACCTTGCCTTGTACCTTTCTATCTTCCCATCACTTGTGTATTTGATCGTATACACCCATCTACTCCCAACCGACTTCTTATCCTTTGGTAAGTGGGTTAAGTACCAAGTATTATTCCTTTCCATGGACTTCATTTCCTCTTCCATGGCTTTCACCCATACTTCACTCTCACATGCTTCTTCATATGAGCTTGGAATGTATTCCTTGCTGATTTTTGTGAGAAACACTTCATGCTCCATGGGTAATGTCGCCAATGAACAGAAATGCTCAATGGGATATGTGATAATACTAGTTTGAGTGTGATCTCCTCCTTGTGATATGAGAGTGCTGTCGCCAATAGGATCGAGATCTAAGCTCGCCGTACGCTCAGGACACTCTCCTATCACACAAGGAAGATTACTCATACTAGACTCTCCTTGGAGCATAGCAGAATTGTTGTAGCCATAGAAAACACGTTGTCGCCTCTGTCTTGTACTTCTTCTTAGAGGTATGATTGGCTCAGATTCTCCTTCCTCAACATCCGCTTCTTCTTCAGCTGAATCCTGATCTGGTTCCATATGTGTATCATCTGCATCTCCATCTTCCATGATGCTCTCAGATGGTGCATTCTCTCCTTGTATTTCATCCCTTGTTATTGGCGCTTCATTGAACAGCATCAAATCCATAGATGATGAGACTATACCTTCAAGAGTATCATGATTCTTGGCTCCATAAAAGCTTTCTTTTTCATTGAACTTTACCTCTCTAGACACATATACCCTTCTTGTCTCCGGATTGTAGACCTTGTAGCCCTTTTGAGTTGGTGAGTATCCAATGAAAACACACTTCATGCTTCTAGGTTCAAGCTTGTTTCTTTGTCCTTCTGGTAGAAACATGAAACACTTACATCCAAACGCCTTAAGGTGATGTAAGCTTGGTTTCTTTTTGTATAACACTTCAAACGGTGATCTATCTTCCAAGTTCTTTGTTGGAAGCCGGTTAATCAAATAGTCTGAAGTCATTACCGCATCTCCCCAATGAGATTTAGGTACTCCTTTGGCAATCATGATAGTCCTTGCTACTTCCATTAGATGCCTATTTTTCCTTTCTGCTACCCCATTTTGTTGTGGAGTGTATGCACAAGATGTTTGATGAATGATGCCAAAGTTGTTGAGTAGCTCCTTAAATCTCTTGCTTACATATTCTCCTCCATTATCACTTCTTAAGATCTTGATTGTTGTTTTGAATTGTGTAGAAACATAGTTAATGAAGTTGGTGAATGCTTCATAAACTTGGTCCTTGGAGTTTAAGAGTGTGACCCATGTGTATCTTGAGTAATCATCAATGAAAGAAACAAAGTACTTATATTGATCCCTTGAATTACATGGTGCGGTCCATACATCCGAGTGTACAATGCCAAAAACTTCATCACAAGTTGTGGAGGAGATAGGAAAAACTTGTCTACAATGTTTTCCTAGTACACATGCTTCACATACTACTTCTTCTTGAATGAGATTGGGTAAGACCATCTTGAGAACTGCTGAACATGGGTGTCCTAGCCTTTCATGCCATAATGGGCTATCTCCAATCTCCTTCCTACCAGAAACTTCTACATTTGCCTTCATTCCAAGAGCCATTGGATCCTCTTGTTTATTTGCTTCCAAAAGATACACACCATCCTTTACCTTCCCTTCTCCGAGTACATTGTTTGTTTTAGGGTCCTGAAACTTAACAAAGTCAGTCCCAAACAATGCTACACAATCCAAATCCTTTGTAGCTTTATGAACTGATAGAAGATTAGATGAGAAACTAGGCATGTATAAAGCTTTTGTTTCCTTCTTGAAAAGTTCTAACTTTCCTATCCCTTCAATCGGAACTGAGCTTCCATTAGCTACTTGTACATTTCCATGATAAGGCTCAAGATTTTTTAACAAGTCTTGATCCTTAATCATGTGATGAGAGGCTCCGGAATCTACAATCATTTTACCCTTCCTTATGGCGCTTTTAGAGCTGAGGAAACTCTTACCAGATTCTGTTAACTTAGCTAGGCTCTTGATAAGAGCCTCAAACTCTGATCTTTTGACAGTATCCTCAACTGGTTGTGCAACCCCCATGAAGGCCCTATGCCCACTTCCACTCTCCCTTAGCCGCTTAGGTCTCAAATGCGGATGGAGAGTCCAACACTTCTCCTTGGTATGCCCTTTCATCTTACAATGCTCACAGTCCAACACCCTTCTTTCAAACATGAGATTCCTTTTTGCAAGATGTGCAGCTTCACTTGGTGCTCGGAATAGGTCTCTTGAGCCCTCCTCCCTTTGTATCAAGCCACATACTTCCGCTAGACTTGGCAGCTTCTCAAATCTAAGTATGTGCTTGATAAGATCCTTGTAAGATGCATTGAGTGCCAAGAGAAGTCCAAACACTTGGTCTTGGTCACGCCTTTCACCTAACTCCTTGGGGTCTATAGTTTGTGGCCTCAAGATCTCCAACTCGGCCCACAAGCTTCTATACTCCCCAAACATTTCCTTGAATGGCTTCTCCTCTTGTTGAAGCTCATTCAGCGCCCTCTTCACCTCAAATATCCTTGATATGTTTGACACATTTCCATATACTCCCTTGAGTATATCCCACAGCTCCTTAGCGGTATCCGCATATGAGTAGGCCGCCAAGATGGATGGTTCTAGTGAGCTTTGAAGAAGAGAAAGAGTGTACTGTTCTTCTTGCTCTTCCTTAGCTTCCTCCTTCTCATTTCTCACCACCGCCTCCGCTTCCTCCTTTGGCTCAACATACCGCCAAAGTCCTCGGCCTCTAAGAATGGTTTTAGTGGTTTTTGCCCAAAGAAGGTAGTTGTTCCCTTTGAGCATGACTGAGATTGCTACTCTATTTGTCTCCATTTTCTAGTAATAATACACAATTCTAGTTCTTTCACAACTTGAAGATCCTATGATCTCAAGGATATTAATCTCAGAGTGAATAGAACTTAGAAAGGTGTATTGTTATAGATTAGAAGATTTGTAGAGTGCTAGAAGAATTATAAGAGAGTTAAGCATTTGGAATGCTCAACCTTGCTCTGACACCATGTAGAAATATAGATTTGAAGTTAAGAGAGAATGAAGAATGATTGGAGAATGAGAGAAAGAATAGCAAGAATGGAGAGAGTTTATGCAAGTCTTAATAATCTTATTCACTTCTTTTTCTTTCTCATATCTTTTACAAGAGATTTACAAGGATATATATAGACTTTACAAGGAGAAGAAGAAAGGGGCGTGGAGAAGAGAGAAGAAGAGAAGGAGACTTGTGGCTGAGCTACTCCAACAGTTTCTCAACAGTAAATGGTGCCCATACCTCACCCATGCTGCGCCCATACCTTCTCCCATACCTCCTTGCTTCCTAGTTTGCTTATCTAGTTGATATCCAACCGCTTCCTTTCTTTTCTAGTTCCTTTTCAACTAGTTCATTCCTCTTGATTACTCTATCACTTAAATAAGCATCTATCTCAACAGGATAGGCCGGGATGGGTTCTTCATTGGGGCGATCGGCCAAATCGACCGGCTGGTTTGGGAGGGGAGGTCGAGCATTGGGTGGAAGGTCGTATCGGGCCATTCGTTCGTAAGGCATTCAATCTGGGCCTGGATGGTGGCCAGTATGGTACCGATCTCTATAGAACGGGGCAGTTCTCCTATGGGTTCGGCCATGGTTGGTACGGTTGGTACGGCCAGTACGGTTATTATGGCCAGTACGTACTGATGGCACGGTACGGACGGTGGGGTAAGTTCATCGGGGTCGGAGTCAGTAAGGTCAAGCCAGCGTGGTTGGCCGGTACGGATGGCGGTGGGGTATGGACGGCGGTGTACGGATGGTGGGGGACCCTCAGAGGTACTAGGTCCCGAAAGGTTAGTCCGCCGGTGACGTCCTGGCTGAGGGACGGTAGCCCAATAGGGACGTCCGGTCATACTCCTGGTAGGTATGGACTGGGATGGGTCTGTCGTTGGAATGATCGGGAACGGGGGTGTACGGCTGTTGGAGCTGCCGTATCTAGCCAGTACGGGCAATGGGTCGTGCGATAGCGGGATGGGACCTACGCGCATAAAACGACAATAGATGAAAGCTCGTGGTTTACAGCGATAAGTTTTTTTTTTAAAGGGTGGTAAGTGGTACGAACTACGGATAAGGATAAAAGGGAATCTTTTGCTAAATGCCAAAGGGCCGTGCAACAGTCGAACGTTTTGAACAATAGAAAGGACAGCTAATAATAACAAGGAAAAGGATAGCTTGAACATGGTTTTCTAATGTCCCGCCAATGAGACGGATCCCAATGATAAGGCAAGGATGGAATATTCCACGCGTGGCCGGGTCAGAAGACAGGCGAGTAAGACTTGTTAACCAGAGATGGTCCCCACATACTCGTTTTCAACCTCGCGTCTCACTAGGGCAACAATGGCGATCCGTGGTTTCAAGACTTAGTCTTTTACACGTTGTCGACCAAAGGCTACCTACAAGCACAAGGCTTTGAGACGGAAAGACCAGAGCAAAGCTTAGAATGTTTTAAAATGTGAGGTAAGAACAATTTTAAAGCGGCGAAAACAGTAGAGAATCAATGGAAGGAGTTGTCAGGAAAGTTACAACCTGACGGATGAAGCTTTAGCTCTGATAGCAGCTGATACGTTCCCGGAACGCTAGCTTCACGGTCAGGCCAGTCAGACCGATACCAGGGTTGGAATCGGTCGTACGGGTACCAGTACAGTCTCTCGGCTGTGGGTCGTGAGATGCGGTAAGGGTTCTTCGGTGGTGCAGACTTGATGCCGGTACGGTACTACGGTATGGATAGGCAAGGTTGTTGCGAGGTTCAGCGGAAGTCGGATGATAAAATGGATGGATGGGGATGATGATATCGATGATGATGATGAAAGGCGATTGATGGTGGGAGGATGAAACGAAGTGATAGATGGGAAAAGATGGAAAGATAACAATGGATCGAAAGCCGGCCACATGGTGTTTGGACAACTCTGTGATACGACTGATCGGAATCCGAGCCGAGCTTCAAGGACAACGATGTTAAAACTACTTGAGATTCGAGAGCAAGCTTTCAAGCTAAATGCGTTTATTCAAATCTGCCTTTTAATGTTGAGGTTACATGCCTTTATATAGGCAGGATTATTAGGGCATCCAATCCTTACAAAGGACCAGCGTGTCCTTGGGTGTTTTACATACCCGTTAATCAGTAACTCAAGTCTTTAAGTAAAACGGTATAAACATGAAAAGAGGACGGGATAGGGATTAGGACCGAGTGATAACCACACAAACCATGGATTGGCAAGGTGATGATCGGCTTGGTCCTAATGCGTCCGGGTCGTGAACCTCGTTAAAAACCTTGTTGGAAAAACCACTAAGGGATAAAACCCAATCAAGGAAAAAAGAGTGTTCCTTTCCCAAACGTCTTTAGTGGGGCATTTTCACCGTATCAAGGTGAAAACGCTAAAGACTTGGTCCTTTACTCTTGTCGACGTTGCCAGCTTGTATTGATGCCATTCGCCCTTCTTCATGCCTTGGGCGATCACTAGGTTCATCCTTGTTTGGTATGGCCTCGAGTGCTCACGGTCAATGACCGACACCGGCAAATTGGGCAATATCCCTTGGCTCTCGCCTGTATCTGTCTCGGCATCGTCCGGCTGGCTATCCTAGGGATCGGATGTGGCTTGGGCCTCATCAGAGAGGATGTAGAAATTTAAGTTTAGAGATTAGAGATGATGGAGAATGATAGAGAATGTATGAGAGATTGGCGTGAGAATAAGTTTGAGAATGGAGAGTGTTATGAAACGTTTTAATGTTCTTATTCTCTCTTGTTTTTCTTTCTTATATTATTTACAAGAGGTTTACATGAGTTTATATAGACTTTACAAATAAGAGAAGAAGAAGAAAGAGGTAGGGAAGGGAGAAGGCATGCAAAGAAGAGAGAAGCATGGGCTTGAGAAGCTAAGCTACTCTAACAGTGTCACAACAGTAACCAGCACCCATACCTCCCATGCTGCGCCCATATCTCCACTTGCTTCTCTTCTTCTACTTAGTTACTTAACTAGTTACATTCTAGTTCACTCCTAACAGCTTCCCCTTCCATCCTAGCCAACTCTTTCCTTGTTCCCTCCTTCTTGTCATTTGAATTCTTCTTGATTAATTCATCACTTGAATGAGCATCTATTTCAACAGAGGAAAGGTTCCTTTTTTTAGGGTACTCCTGGGAACAGATCCAGTGGAGACGGGGTGGGGCTTGTAGCTCAGAGGATTAGAGCACGTGGCTACGAACCATGGTGTTGGGGGTTCGAATCCCTCCTCGCCCACAACCGGCCCAAAAGGGAAGGCCCTTTCCCTCTGGGGGGTAGGAAAATCATGCTCCGGATAGCGGACTCAAAGCTATGGAACTTGGGGATGGGTCTTTTGTCAAAATGGAGTGGAGTGGCCTTCTTTTTTTATTTGAATTTAGATAGACATATCTATTATATCTATCGCTTTTTTTTACATAAAGTATTTTTTACCAGCCGAATCAGCATATTTTTGGAAGCCCCGTAACTCTTCCTCAGCCAGGCTTGGGCAGAATAGCAGAGCAAGTACAAGTATTAGTAGCATAAATGTGTTCCTCATCATTAAGTCATTAAATTAATATGTTTGCTCGTGGTAATTGTGAACTCTCTGGAGAATCGATGACTGCATCAAAGATGCACTTGTTAGTACATCTGAAAATTCTGAATTGGCTAGTTGTAAATAGCCCCAGGACTAAGGAATAAAGGATTATCCCGGACCTACACCGAAGTATTGACGGTGATTCTCAAATATCACAGAACAGAATGTGATATGATGAGATAGAATGCAATAGAAACAAAGACACAGGGAACGGGTTACCTAATCTTAATGGTCAAAGCGAACCCATTCTATCTTACATTCTGAATTCTTTAATTCGGAATGAATAAAATTTCCTCAAGTAGGATTTGAACCTACGACCAATCAGTTAACAGCCAACCGCTCTACCACTGAGCTACTGAGGAACAACAGGAGATTAGATCTCATAGAGTTCAATTCCCATTCTCAACCCATGACCAATATGAACTATAAGTTTCCTTCGTAACCCCCAGAACTTCTTCGTAGTGGCTCCGTTCCATGCCTCATTTCATAGGGAACCTCAAAGAGGCTCTAATTCTTTATATTCCATCCATATCCCAATTCCATTCATTTAATATCCCTTTGGTGTCATTGACATAAGAGATGTCGTTTCTAGTCTATCTCTTTCTATTTCTATATATGGAAAGTTGCAAAATCATCATATAATAATCCAGAAATTGAAATAGAAAAGAAAAAGGGAGGTGTGTGATGGTTTTTCAATCTTTTATACTAGGTAATCTAGTATCCTTATGCATGAAGATTATCAATTCGGTCGTTGTGGTCAGACTCTATTATGGATTTCTGACCACATTCTCCATAGGGCCCTCTTATCTCTTCCTTCTCCGAGCTCGGGTTATGGACGAAGAAGAAGAAGGAACCGAGAAGAAAGTATCAGCAACAACAGGTTTTATTGCGGGACAGCTCATGATGTTCATATCGATCTATTATGTGCCTCTGCATTTAGCATTGGGTATCTTTTGTTTCATTTCTTCTGGAACAATCACAAAACTTTTTTGATTATGGATCTACTGCCAGAAATGAAATGCGTAATCTTCGCATTCAATGTGTATTCCTGAATAATCTCATTTTTCAATTATTCAACCATTTCATTTTACCAAGTTCAGTGTTAGCCAGATTAGTCAACATTTATATGTTTCGATGCAACAACAAGATGTTATTTGTAACAAGTAGTTTTGTTGGTTGGTTAATTGGTCACGTTTTATTCATGAAATGGGTTGGATTGGTATTAGTCTGGATACAGCAAAATAATTCTATTAGGTCTAATGTACTTATTAGATCTAATAAATATAAGTTTCTTGTGTCAGAATTGAGAAATTCTATGGCTCGAATCTTTAGTATTCTCTTATTTATTACCTGTGTCTACTATTTAGGCAGAATACCATCACCATTTTTACTAAGAAACTAAAAGGAACCTCAGAAATGGGTGGGACTAAACAGGGCCAAAAGGTATCCACCGAAGAAGCTCCTTTTCCTTCTCTTTTTTGGAATAAAGGGAGGATCTGGACAAAATCGATGAAATGGAAGAAATCCGAGTGAATGGAAAAGACAAAATTAATGAGGATGATGAATTCCACGTTCGAGCAGACTATAACTATAAAACTGTTTCAGAAAATCTGGATGGAAATAAAGAAAAATCGAATTTAGAATTTTTCAAAAAAAAAAAAAGGGATCATTTTTTATGGTTTGAAAAACCTTTTGTAACTCTAGTTTTCGATTATAAAAGATGGAATCGACCAAATTGATATATAAAAAATGAGAAAATTCAAAATACTGTAAGAAATGAAATGTCACAATATTTTTTTTATACATGCCAAAGTGATGGAAAAGAACGAATATCTTTTACATATCCCCCCACCCTTTCCAGTTTTTTTTTGAAATGATACAAAAATATACCTTCATTTACAAGAGAAAAAACACCCTCTGACCAAGTTTCTACTTATTGGAGTTTGATCAATGAAGAAAAAAAGAATTTTTAAATCCAATTGAAGCTTTAGATAAGGAATGGTCTGTTGAAAATATACTGGAAAACGACTAGATTTTACCATAAAGAAACTAAAAAAGAATATTTACCTAAAATTTATGATCCATTTTTGCATGGAGTCTCTCGGGGACAAATCAAAAAATTACCCCAATTCCAAATCATAACCAAAACCTATATAAAAAATATAGAAGGATCTTGGATAAACAAGATTCATGGTATACTTATGAAGATGAATTCTAACAAATTTGAGCAAACAATAGAAAAATTTAATATAGAATCTTTATCAATAGAGAAAAAACTTTCTTTTTCAGAATCCCAAGAAGAAAAAAAATAATTCAGAAGAAGAAATAAAACTTTTCAAATTTTTATTTGATGTCGTTATAACTGATAGCAATGATCAAGCTCTTATAAATTTTTTATGGATTTCTACAAAATCAATAAAAAAAGTTCCTCGCTGGTCATACAAATAAATAAGTGAGTTGGAAGAATTGGAAGGCAAAAACGAAGAAAATGTAAAAATAGAGCCTCGAATTTGTTCAAGAAAAGCAAAACATGTAGTGGTTTTTACTGATACAGAGCCCCATAACGAGGTTTATACTAAACTCAAAGATCTCAAAGATAATCAAAATTCTGATCAAACGATGAAATGGTTTTGATCCGTTATTCACACCAATCTGATTTTCGTCGAGAGCTAATTAAAGGATCCATGCGTTCCCAAAGACGTAAAACTGTTATTTGGAAAAACTTTCAAGCAAAAGTACATTCTCCCCTTTTTTGATAGAAAAGATAAACTTTTTTATTTTTCGTTTGATATATGGGGGATAAAACAAGAAATTCTTTGCAATTTCATGTGGAAAAATTAAAAAAATCAAAAAATTGATAAAAAAGACGAAGAACAATCAAAAATAGAAGAAAAAGATGGATAGAAATTGCAGAAACTTGGGATAGCTTCCTATTTTCTCAAATAATAAGAGGTTATCCCTTGGTAACTCAATCTATTCTTAGAAAAAATATTATATTACCTTTATTGATAATAATTAAAAATAGCGTCCGTATGTTATTATTTCAATTTCCCGAGTGGTATGAGGATTTAAAGGATTGGAAACGTGAAATGCATGTTAAATGCACTTATAATGGGGTTCAACTATCCGAAACCGAATTTCCAAAAAACTGGTTAACGGATGGTATTCAGATAAAAATCCTATTTCCTTTTTATCTTAAGCCTTGGCATAAATCGAAATTTCAGTCATTTCAGAAGGCTCGACTAAAAAAAATAAAAGACAAAGGAGAACAAAAGGCTCGACTAAAGAAAATAAAAGAAAAGGAGAACAAAATGATTTTTGTTTTTTAACAGTTTGGGGAATGAAAACCGAACTACCGTTTGGTTCTGCCCAAAAAAGCCTTCTTTTTTTAACCCATTTCTAAAGAATTAACAAAAAAAATCAAAATTTTTAAAACAAAGTTTTTTCTGGTTTTAAGGATTTTCAAAGAAAGAGCAACAATTTTCCTAAAAGTCGCAAAAGAAATTAAAAACTGGTTTCTCAAAAACTTTCTTTTTATAAAAGGAAAAATAAAAGACCTTTCAAAACGAAATATAATTTCATTATTTGGCCCGAGAGAAATATATGAATTAAATGAAACTCAACAAGATTCAATAATGAGTAATCAGATGATTCATGAACTATCTGTTTAAAATAAATCCATAGAGTGGACAAATTCTTCACTAAGCGAAAACAAAGTAAAAATTTTGATTGATAGAATAAAGACAATAAGCAATCAAATAGAAGAAATTTCAAAAGAAAAACAAAATCTAACTAATAGTTGTAACAAACTGCGTTATGATTCTAAGAAAATGGAGTCATCAAAAAAAATTTGGCAGACATTCAAAAGAAAAAATACCCGATTAATTCAAAAATCTATTTTTTGTTAAATTTTGCATTGAAAAATTGTCTATAGCTATTTTTCTAGGTATCATTAATATTCCAAGAATTACTACACAACTCTTTTTTGAATCAACAAAAACAATTCTTGATAAATATATTTACAAGACTGAAGAAAATGGAGAAAACATTAATAACAAAAAAACTACCATTTATTTTATTTCGACTATAAAAATTTAATATCCAATTCCAATAAAAATATTAGTTATAACCTATGCTCTTTATCACAAGCATATGTATATTACAAAATATCACAAATTAAAGTTAGTCACGTTTCTAAATTTTCTAAATTAAAGGCTGTTCTTGAAAATAACATATGCATAACATCCTTTTTCTTAAGAATCAAATAAAAGATTTTTTTCAAGAACAAGGAATCTTTCATTATGAATTGAAAGATAAAACCCTTCTAAATTCCGAAGTAAATCAATGGAAAAACTGGTTACGAAGTAATTATCAATACAATTTACTTCAGATTGTGTGGGCTAGATTAGGAATCCAGAAATGGAAAATGAAAATAAACCAAGATTATCTAGTTCTAAATCCAAGTTTAATAAACGAGGATTCATATGAAAAAAAAAAGAAATTTGATAATTACCAAAACAAAAGTTTGTTTTGAGGCCGACTCATTATTAAATCCAAAACATAATTTTTAAAAAAGATTCTATATATAATCTTTTTTGCTACAAATCCATTAATTCTACAGAATTTTTTTTGACATGTCTGTAGGTATTGCTCGAGATAATTGTTTAGTCTCTTGTTTTCTAGAAAATATAATATTCGGGGTATAGTGGAAATTTGGCATAGAAAATATTTGGATTGGAGAATTCTAAACTTTTGGTTTACAAAAAAGTAAATAGTGAACCTTGAGTTGATACCAAGAATAAAAAAAATATTAATACTAAAGTTCAAAATTATCAAAAAATTGATAAAATAACTAAGACGGGTCTTGCCAATAAAAAAAAGAAACTTTTTGATTGGATGGGAATGAATGAAGAAATACTAAATCGTCTTAGAAAATTTTTTGATTTTTTTTTCTTTCTATAATTTTTCTTATTTTCTAGTACATATAAAATGAAGCAGTGGGTCATACCAATCAAATTACTTCTTTTAAATTTTAATGAAAACATAAATGTTAATAAAAAGATCACTGGAAAGAAAAAAGTTTTTATACCATCAAATGAAAAAAAATCCCTTCGATTTTTTTAATCTAAATAAAGAAGAAAAAGAATCGGCCAGTCAAGTAGAGCTTGAATCAGATAAAGAAAAAAAAAATCCCGAATCAGCTCTATTAAACCACGAAAAAAATATTGAAAAAATTATGAAGAATCGATGATAAAAAACGTAAAAATAAAAAAACAATACAAAAGCAATACAGAAGCGGAGCTTGATTTATTTCTCACAAGATATTCACGTTTTCAATTGCGATGGAATTGTTTTTTAATCAAAAAATTCTCAATAATGTAAAAGTATACTGTCTCTTGGTTAAACTAAAAAATCCAAACTAAATAGCGATATCTTCGATTGAAAGAGGAGAGATGAGCCTAGACATTCTAATGATTGAGAAGAATTTCACTTTTGCTAAATTAATGAAAAAGGAATATTGATTATTGAACCTGTCCGTTTGTCTGTACAAAATGATGGACAACGTATTATTAAACCATAGGTATTTCGTTGCTTCATAAAAATAAACATAAAATAAATAAAGATACAAAAGCTAAATTGAAAACAACAATTGAAAAATCCATTACAAAATATGAAAACAAAACTGTAAAAAGAAAAAAAAATAATTATGATTTCTTTGTCCCTGAAAATATTCTATCCCCTAAACGACATAGATAATTTAGAATTCTAATTTGTTTCAACTTAAAAAAAATGCGAGGGATAGAAATGGGAGCATATGGGTTGGTTCGAATCAATATGGAATTATTACCTCACGCTCATTCTATGTTTTCTCCTTGGTTGATGGTAGTCGGTACAATCCAAATAATTTATGCAGCTTCAACATCTCCTGTTCAACGTAATTTAAAAAAGAGAGTAGCCTATTATTCTGTATCTCATATGGGTTTTATAATTATAGGTATTAGTTCTATAAAGGATCCTGGACTTAATGGGGCTATTTTACAAATAATCTATCATGGATTTATTGGCGCTGCACTTTTTTTTCTTGGCAGGAACGAGTTATGATAGAATTCGGCTTGTTTATCTTGATGAAATGGGAGGAATGACTAACTCGATTCCAAAAATATTTACAATGTTTACTATCTTATCGATGTCTTCCCTTGCATTGCCAGGCATGAGTGGTTTTGTTGCAGAATTAATCATTTTTTTGGAATAATTACCAGTCAAAAATATTTCTTAATTTCAAAAATTTTAATTATTTTGTAATGGCAATTGGAATGATATTAACTCCTATATATTTATTATATATGTCACGCCAAATGTTCTATGGATACAAGTTAATTAATGTCAAAAACTTTTTTTTTTTATTCTGGACCCCGAGAGTTATTTCTTTCAATCTCTATTCTTCTACCCATAATTGGTATTGGGATTTATCCTGATTTTGTGCTCTCATTAGCAAGTGACAAGGTCGAATCCATTTTATCTAATTACTTTTATGGATAGTTTTCAGGAGATAAAAAGCATTAAATTGAATTGTAATCAGAAGTCTTTGGTCTTTGTATTGTGAGAACCTTTTGAATCATTGTACTACTTGATTCAAAAGGTTCTTGATGGTTTACTACTAAAAACGAAATTGGATTTCTTAACTTATATGAAGTTAGATATAGATGCTATTCTTTAATTTATTTGAATTTGGATTCATTTTTTTACTGTTTTATTTATATTTAATTTGACGTAAAAGAACCATAACTATGTAAACCTATTCCTAAAAGATTGACGCCAAAATAGCATATCCAAATTAAAATAAAACCTATCAAAGCCACAATTGCAGAATTTATACTCCTAACATTCCTATTTGTTTTAATATGTAAATAAATTGCGAATATGGTCCAAGTAGTAAATGACCAAGTTTCTTTTGGATCCCAGTTCCAATATGAACCCCATGTTTCATTAGCCCATACAGCTCCTGAAAGAATGCCGATGGTTAAAAAGATAAATCCAAGACTAATAATACGAAAAATCCAATAATCTAATTGTTCAATCAATTGATACCTATAATAATTTCTAGAAAAACTAAAATTAATGTTTTGTTGTAGTAAAATAGCATTTTTCATTTATGGAGTAAAATACATCAAAAGAAAATAATTCAGTTAATAATTTTTTTTTATATTCTTTTGCAAAATAGTAGGGCCGACTTTGCAAAATCACTAGAAGAGCTATTGATAATAATGATCTGCATAACAGAGAGCCATAGCCTAATATCATCATACTTACGTGCATCATTAACCACTGGGACTGGAGAGCTGGTACTAATATTGCAGACTGAGGCATTTTGTTTAAAAGACCTGAAGTAGCAAAACCCTGAATAAAAATAGCACTTGGCGAAGTTATTGAGTTTAAGTGATTTTTTTATTAAAATAGGAAACCATATGAATAATTGAAAAGCCCATGAAAGAAAAATTAATGATTCATATAAATTACTTAATGGAAAATGTCCTGAATAAATCCAACGAGTGAATAACTATCCTGTTATACCAAAAAACGTAATTACGATTCCTTTATCTAATGAATAAAAAAAATCCTATGATTTCATCTAAATTAACTAATAAAGTTAAAAAATAAATTTTCAGTACAATTGAAATGACTGAAAAAGATATATGAGTTAATATATGCTCTAAATTGAAAAAATCATAAAAACTTTATTAAATTTTAATAAATTAATACTAGGTTTTACCCGATTTTCGAAAAAGTGGGGTATTATTTTGATTATAAAACTTATAATATCTCTTTTATAAGATATTATGCCGCTACTCGGACTCGAACCGAGATTCTCTAGCACTGCTTCCTCTGAGCAGCGTGTCTACCAATTTCACCATAGCGGCAACTTGTTCAAAACAATACTAACAAGTTTTTATTCAATCGTCAAGATTCAAATTTAGCCATCGGAATTTAGAATTGATTCAATTTATAAAAACTTGTTAAATAGGTCTTGTGGGTTTTAATTCAATTAAGATAATTTTTTATCTGAGTTATTTCAAATTATTTAAATTCATTTTTTGTCCTTTCTATTTTTTCTAGAATACAATGAAAAATTTAACTAAATTCAAGTAATTGGGACTTTAACCCAACGACAAAACTAAAAATGCTCTTTATCTTCTTTTTTCATTTATATGATTCAAAAAATGAGAAAAAGCATTTATCAGTTCCATTAATAAAAAATGCTTTTTCTAAAAATTAAAACTTCTCCAAAATTCTTAGAAATTTGAAATAAAATAAGATTTTCCTAATTGCTCACTAGAAATTTAACCTATAAGTATAAAAAATCTTTTTATGAATATTTTTATATTGTACAAACATAATTTGTTTTTTCACTTAAATTAATTAATTTGAAGAACCTATTGATTTTGCTTAAAGATCTTTGATTTACTCATAATGAGTAAAATGAGTAAATCAAAGATCTTTATTTATAAGGTAGTGATGGGGCCCCCTCCTTTTTATATGTATTCTAAAAAAAAAATTTAGTTAGGCTAATTCTAATTATTAGAGTGTTTTTTTATTTATTTTGTTGTACAAAAAAACTTTTTGAATTACCTGTAGAAAGTGATTTCCCTAACGAAAAAGCTTTCAACATTGTCCAATATCCCTTCCTTTTCCAAATTTGTTTACGGATACGCTTTTTCGAGATAGAAGTACGTTTTTTTAACTGCCATTCAAAAATGAAAAAAAGTTTTTCAGTGGTATAATTGGATGTCAAAGACATTTATTATTCTATTCTTTCGTACTCCATATCGAGTTACTTTTTCTTTCAAATTTTATTTTATTTTATATTATTTTCAAAACAAAAAAGACATTAAAAAGTTGAAAACCCAACTGTTTTTTACTTTTTTAATTTGGTTATTAAATTGTTGTTATTTAACGTTTGAAATCCGTATGAAAGTGCTCTTTTAATTAATCTATATTGCTAGATTAGATTATCAAAACAATTATGAGATTTCTTCACATTATATGTAAAAAAAATATCGATTATAATAATCTTTCTTACAAATAAAAAAAGCTCACTTAGTGTACTGGAAGACAATCACTAAATTCCATAATTAAAATTTATCCCTTAATAATTCTAAATAATCAAACTAAAAACATTGTTTTAGGTAAAGGTTTTTAGTATATAATTAATATTAAGTTTCAGTAGTTTTTTGCGTGTAAATCTTTGTTCTATTCTTAATATATGTGTATAAATTATTATAACACGGAATTCTAATTCACTTTTTCTGTATCTTCATAAAATCACAATTTGATTTAGTAGTAATAAAAAAGACAAATAATGTTTTTTGACAGTAACTTAGTAATATTATGTAATCACTTTTCATTTTTTGATTTAAATATATATTTCTTTTCAAAGATTTCTGAAGGATTATACTAATTCGGAAAAATTGACATTTAGGTTTTAAATCTCGTGCTTTTATATCGGCCCCTTTTTAATAAATATACAAACCAGTGAATAAGAAATAAAAAAATTTCAGAATAAAATAAAAAAGATTTTTTATTTTATGGAACATACATATGAATATTCATGGATCATCCCTTTCATTCCACTCCCAGTACCTATTTTATTAAGAGTTGGGCTTCTACTTTTTCCGACAGCAACAAAAAACCTTCGCCGTATGTGGACTTTTCTGAGTATTTTTTTTGTTAAGTATAATTATGATCTTTTCACTCTATCTATCTATTCAACAAATGTTTCTAAGTTGCATTCATCAAAATTTCTGGTCTTGGACCATCAATAATGAATTTTCTTTTGAGTTTGGTTACTTTATTGATCCACTTACTTCTATTATGTCAATATTAATTACAACTGTTGGGATTTTGGTTCTTATTTATAGTGACAATTAAATGTCTCATGTTCAAGGATATCTGAGGTTTTTTTGCTTATATGGGTTTTTAATACTTCAATGTTAGGATTAGTTACTAGTTCTAATTTGATCCAAGTTTAATTTTTTTGGGAATTAGTTGGAATGTGTTCGTATTTATTAATAGGTTTTTGGTTCACACGACCTATTGCAGCGAATGCTTGTCAAAAAGCTTTTGTAACTAATTGTGTAGGGGATTTTGGTTTATTATTAGGAATTTTAGGTCTTTATTGGATAACTGGGAGTTGCGAATTTCAGGATTTGTTCGAAATATTCAATAATTTAGTTTTAAATAATAGAGTAAATCTCTTATTCCTTAATTTGTGTGCATTTTTATTATTTGTGGGTCCTATTGCTAAATCTGCACAATTCCCTCTTCATGTATGGTGACCTGATGCCATGGAGGGCCCTACTCCTATTTCGGCTCTTATACATGCTGCTACTATGGTAGCGGGGGGAATTTTCCTTGTAGCTCATCTTCTGCCTCTTTTTACAGTTATCCCTTCTATAATGTATATAATATCTTTGATAGGTATAAGTACACTACTCTTAGGAGCCACTTTAGCTCTCGCTCAAAAAGACATTAAGAGAGGTTTAGCCTATTCTACAATGTCTCAACTGGGTTATATGATGTTAGCTCTAGGTATGGGGTCTTATCGATCCGCTTTATTTCATTTGATTACTCATGCTTATAGTTGGATATTCTCCCGATAAAAGTCAGAATATGATTCTTATGGGTGGATTGACAAACATGTCCCGATTACAAAAATAGCCTTTTTAGTAGGAACCCTTTCTCTTTGTGGTATTCCCGCCTTGCTTGTTTTTGGTCTAAAGATGAAATTCTTAATGATAGTTTGTTGTTTTCACCAATTTTTGCAATAATAGCTTTTCAACAGTGGGATTAACTGCTTTTTATATGTTTCAGATTTATTTACTTACTTTTGAAGGAAATTTAAACACTTATTTTAAAAATTACAGTGGAAAAAAGCAGCTCCGTATATTCAATCTCTTTATGGGGTAAAGAAGAAGAAAAAAAAACTTAATAGAAATTTTGGGTTAGTACCATTATTAACAATGAATAATACGAAAATAGCTTCTTCTTTTTTGTTAGAAAACATATAAAATTAGTAATAATGTAAGAAATAAAACTTTTATTACTGTTGAAAATTTTGGACTTAATCCAAGAACTTTCTATAATCCCCACAAATCAGACAATACTATTCTATTTCCGATTCTTGTATTGCTTTTATTTATTTTGTTTATTGGAGCCATAGGAATTCCTTTTAGTCAAGAAGGCCTAGACTTTGATATATTATCAAAATTATTCACACCGTCGATAAACCTTTTGCATAAAAATTCAGAAAGTTTTGTAGATTGGTATGAATTTTTGAGAAATGCAACATTTTCAGTTAGTATAGCTTTTTGGAATATTTATAGCATACTATTTATATAAGCCTTTTTATTTATCTTTATTAAATTTAACCTTACTTAATTCATTTCAAAAATTGAATTCTAAACGAATTCGTTGGGAAAAAACTAATAAATTTTGTATATAATTGGTCATATAATCGTGGTTACATAGATGCTTTTTTAAAACATCTTTAATTGAAAGTATAAGAAGATTAGCAAAACAAACTAAGTTTTTTGATAAACGAATCATTGATGGAATTACAAATGGGGTAGGTATTACAAGTTTCTTTGTAGGAGAAGTAACAAAATATATAGGTGGAAGTCGCATCTCTTCTTATCTTTTCTTGTATTTGTCCTATGTATTGATTTTTTTAATGATCCTCTTTATTTTTTATTTTGAAAAATTCGAATTTTCTTTATTTCCATCTAGATTTTTAGAAACAGTTTTATAGTTATAGTATGTTCGAACGTGGAATTCGTCATCCTAATTAATTTTGTCTTTTCCATTCACTCGGATTTCTTCCATTTCATCGATTTTGTCCAGATCCTCCCTTTCTTCCGTAAAAGAGAAGGAAAAGGAGCTTCTTCGGTGGATACCTCTTGGTCCTGTTTAGTCCCACCCGTTTCTGAGGTTCCTTTTAGTTTCTTAGTAAAAATGGGTGATGGTATTCTGCCTAAACAGTAGACACAGGTAATAAATAAGAGAATACTAAAGATTCGAACCATAGAATTTCTCAATTCTGACACAAGGAACTTATACTTATTAGATCTAATAAGTACATTAGACCTAATAGAATTATTTTGCTGTATCCAGACTAA
>CAWLBA010000003.1:312500-345000 GCA_963854855.1 Nasturtium officinale | reverse complement strand
TCAAACAATTCCATCGAATTGAGTATGATTGTATGTGTGATAGCATCTACTATACCAAGAATATCAATGAACCTGATTATTGCAATTGCTCAGGATACCCTTTTTAGCTTCTAGAATCTATTTCTTAGTTCAAGATCCCTCTTACTAATACTAACTGGAATCAAAGAATTAGTAGATCGGTTCCGCCCAAAATGGGAATGGACTAAGGTTATGAACTTATAATCTATAATCTGATGATCAAGTTGATTCCATGATTATAAGTTCATTCCATACCGGACCAGACCGGAATAAGGTTATATACATTCTCATTATGAGAAGGGGTCATTCGAGCGTATCTAAATAGATACTATGTTTACATAGGGATCCCTACATCGTTATACTCCATTTAGGATTAGGAATAGGCGAAATCTGACCTACTTTTTACATATCTCTCGTTATTTAGGACCCTATTCACCTCTTTGGTTGGACTTCTATTGAATCGAGAAATAGGTTTCATTGTCCATCTTTTGATATTATATTAATATATATATAAGGCATCCTCCGGATAATTCAAATCTAAGCAATTAGATGTCTGACTCGGGCCTATATGACATGACCGATCAATAGAAATACTTCAACACTCCACTTTTGTCATATATTCAATACACCGTACTAGATAGATATCATATTTATGGAATACGGTTCACTTTCAAGATGCCTTGGTGGTGAAATGGTAGACACGCGAGACTCAAAATCTCGTGCTAAAGAGCGTGGAGGTTCGAGTCCTCTTCAAGGCATAATATTGGAAATGGAATAAGTTTGGCAGTGGATCGCGAAGTCTTGGCGATCTTCTCTATCTAATGAATGGGGAGGGGGAGTCCGCTTTGAAATCTTCCGCCCTGCGACCCACAGTATATGATTCAACAGGAATCACACAAGGGTAGATTGATACAATCTAAACCTCTGGTAAAAATCCCCCCGTAACCCAGCAGATAAAGTATATTACATAGTCCGTTTTAGGGATTGGTGACTTATACATTCACTGACTTTGTCACTGGATGGACGTTACCAAAATTGGTACTATCGGGTCGGGTGAATTCAATAATAGACGCCTGGCGGCATTCCAGCCTTCCTTCTCCTTTTTCAGGACCTATCCTAAAAAGAATCCAGTACTTCTTGGTCGTGAATATCTGAATAGGGTGAACCACTCCGTGGATATCTTTACTTCGGAACAAAACAATTAGAATTAGGCTCGGTCAACTGGAATGTGTCTTATCCATATAGTGGATCTTCCAATTGAGAAGATCTATTGACCTAAGATGAAGAGAAAGGTCTATCTATTTTATTTAGTTATTCAGTTGATTCGTTATTGGAACAGATAGCAACAACAATTTCATTCGACCTGCGTATTTTTGATTTTCCAATGGATTTCCATCTTTCATTAATGGAATTTTTTTTGATGTAGTGAGTAATAGCTCTGGTTGTTCGCTGTTCAAGAATTCTTGTTTAGGCAGTTCATACCATCCATCCATAGTGTTTTGATCTAAGATTTCAATTCTTCCATGTTTCAGTAGTAGCATATTGTTCCATGGCGCTAAGTGGAAGAAACAAGTGTTTCTACAACTCTACCACCTAGTCAATTCCGTTCCACTTAATCCCTATTTCATGGCCACATATCTTTCAGGCTAAGTAATGGGAAACCTTTCTCCTGTTATATTACATGAATCCTATTTTCATTTCATCCGGGAAAAGCCATCTTTTGTCAACAATGTCTTTGTCATTCGATCCAATAGCATTCCGTTAGATAGGAACAGAATTGTTAAATACTGATAACTCTCGGATCGAGTATTAGAACGGAAAAATCCATTAGATAATGAACTATTGGTTCTAAGCCATCTCTGGCGCTGAATCAACAATTCGAAGTGCTTTTCTTGCGTATTCTTGATAAACCAGCGTTTATATATAGATGTAGGAGGATCTGTTTGGGAAGTAAGAATCCCCTTTAACATCTCTTCATCTGCAAAGAATTCTCGATGTGAAAACACCGACACAAAGGGCTGATATTTGAATAGGAAAAAGAGTGGATCTGCGGGGTCCCAAATGAATTGGTTTATTCTAAAAAAGCCTTGTTCTTTGGAAGACCTATCTCATCTCTGGTAATGCATGGTTCTGCTCTGCAAGAACTCCGAATCATTTTCTTGAAGCTCATACTTTTCATCATAAATGATCCGCTTGCCCCGAAATGACCCGGCCAAATAGGAAAATCCCAATTCATTAGGTCTTTCGATACAATCAAATAGAAAGCCCCGAGGGTGCCATAATCTAGGAGCCCAAACTATGTGATTGAATAAATCCTCCTCTATCTGTTGCGGGTCAAGGACTCCTTCTCCTTCCCATTCTTCAAACTCCGATTCGTATTTTTCATAGAGAAATCTCTGATCAACGATAGAACAAGATCCTGTAGAAATTTAAGTTAGGAGATGATAGAAAATGAAGGAGAATGGAGGAGAATGGCGAGATAAGAGAGAAAGAGAGTTTCTGAAATTTCTTGTGTTCTTATTCTCTTATTCACTTTCTCTACATTTACAAGAGGTTTATATGAGTTTATATAGACTTTTTACATAAGAGAAGAAGAAAGGAGAATCATATAACAAGAGAGGCGTGCAAGGAAGGAGAAGCATGGGAGATGAGAAGCCAAACTACTCCAACAGTGTCTCAACAGTCACCAGCGCCCATACTTCACCCATGCTGCGCCCATACCTTTACCCATACCTTCTTGCTTCCTAGTTAGCTTGTTTAGTTGATATCCAACAGCTTCCTTTTCCTTCTAGTTCTTCTTTAACTAGTTTCCTTTTCCCTCCTTTCTTTGAGTTTGAATTCTTTTTGATTATTCTATCACTTGAAAGAGCATCTATCTCAACACTCCCCCTCAAGATTGGTCGGTGAAGGTCCTTTAGACCGATCTTGCTATGGATGCGATCACAAGTGACATATGAGGTTGCTTTGGTGAAGATATCAGCTAGTTGGTTCTCACTTGTTACAAAGGCAGGTTTAATGATTCCTTCTTGAATCTTTCCCCTCACAAAGTGACAATCCACCTCTATATGCTTAGTCCTTTCATGGAATACCGGATTGGATGCTATATGTATTGCAGCTTGATTATCACAATACAACAACATTTCTTCAGTTTCATGTATTCCAAGATCCTCTAGGAATGCCTTTACCCAAATAAGCTCTTTTGTTACTTCCTTCATAGCCCTATACTCGGCTTCAGCACTAGATAAGGCTATGACCTTCTGCTTTTTACTCCTCCAAGTCACTAGATTGCCTCCTAGAAAGGTACAAAAGCCGGATGTGGACTTCCTATCTTTCTTATCTCCGGCCCAATCTGCATCGCAATATCCTTGAACCTTTGTGTTTCCATTAGCCTTCATCCATATGCCTTTTCCGGGGTTGTTTTTTAGATATCTTAGCAGCCTCTCAATCATGTTCCAATGCTGTGTGGTTGGCTTTTGCATATGTTGGCTTACACGGTTTACTGCAAAGCAAATGTCCGGCCTTGTGATAGTAAGATAGATTAGTTTGCCCACCATCCTTTGATATCTCTTAATGTTCTCCAAAGGCTCCCCCTCAGGACTATCTTGATAACCTTCTTCTATTGGAGTTTTAGCTGGTTTGGATCCTAGCTTTCCGGTTTCCTCCAAGAGATCAAGCACATATTTCCTTTGAGAGATGAACATTCCATCTTCAAACCGTGTCATCTCAATTCCTAGGAAGTACTTAAGCTCCCCCAAGTCTTTTATATCAAAGGCGTCCTTCAAGATTTTCTTAGTTTGATCAACCCCTTCTTTGTCACTCCCTGTGATAATTAGATCATCAACATATATTAGGACTGCAATCATTCCTCCTTCACTCTGTTTTGTAAACAAAGTATGATCCGCTTCAGATCTTATGAACCCCCTCTCCATAAGACAAGCGCTTAGCCTTTGGTACCATGCTCTTGGAGATTGTTTTAGCCCATAGATTGCTTTCTTCAATCTACAAACTTTGTTGTCTTCCTTATGATATCCTTGGGGTGGATCCATATACACTTCCTCTTCCAAATCCCCTTGCAAGAAGGCGTTCTTGACATCCATCTGCCATAGATCCCACTTCAAGTTTACTGCCACCGAGATTAGGATTCTGATGGAGTGGAGCTTAGCAACCGGAGCAAATGTCTCGGTATAATCTTCCCCATAGATTTGAGTATACCCTTTTGCTACCAACCTTGCCTTGTATCTTTCTATCCTCCCATCACTTGTGTATTTGATTGTATACACCCATCTACACCCAACTGGCTTCTTATCCCTTGGTAAATCAGTTAAGTACCAAGTATGATTCCTTTCCATGGACTTCATTTCCTCTTCCATGGCTTTTACCCATACTCCACTCTCACACGCTTCTTCATATGAGTTAGGTATGGATTCTTTGCTGATTTTTCCAAGAAAAGATTTATGCTCCATAGGTAATGATGCCAACGAGCAAAAATGCTCAATGGGATATGTGATAGTGCTAGTTTGAGTGTTATCTCCTCCTTGTGATAAGAGAGTGCTGTCGCCAATAGGATCGAGATCTAAGCTCGCCGTACGCTCAGGACATTCTCTTATCACACAAGGAAGATTACTCGCACTAGACTCTCCTTGGAGCATGGCAGAGTTGTTGTAACCATAGTAAACACGTTGTCGCCTCTGTCTTGTACTTCTTCTTAGAGTTATGATTGGCTCAGGTTCTTCTCCGTCAACATCCGCTTCTTCTTCAGCAGGATCATGATCTGGTTCAATATGTGTATCAACTGCATCTTCACCTTCCATGATGTTCTCAGATGATGCGCTTTCTCCTTGTATATCATCCCTTGTTATTGGCGCTTCATTGAACAGCATCCAATCCAAAGACGATGAGACCATACCTCCAAGGGTATCCTGATTCTTAGTTCCATAGAAGCTTTCTTTTTCATTGAACTTCACCTCTCTAGACACATGGACCCTTCTTGTCTCCGGATTGTAGACCTTGTATCCTTTTTGAGTTGGTGAGTATCCAATGAAAACACACTTCATGCTTCTAGGTTCAAGCTTGTTTCTTTGACCCTCTGGTAGAAATATAAAGCACTTACATCCAAACGCCTTGAGATGATGTAAGCTCGGCTTCTTCTTGTACAACACTTCAAACGGTGACCTATCTTCCAAGTTCTTGGTTGGAAGTCGGTTTATCAAGTAGTTTGAAGTCATCACCGCATCTCCCCAATGAAATTTGGGTACATCTTTGGCAATCATGATAGTCCTTGCTACTTCCATTAGATGCCTATTTTTCCTCTCAGCTACACCGTTTTGTTGTGGAGTGTATGCGCATGATGTTTGATGGACAATGCCATGTTGGTTGAGTAATGACTTGAATCGATTACTCACATACTCTCCTCCATTGTCACTTCTCAAGACTTTGATTGTTGCTTTGAATTGGGTAGTGACGTAGTGCATAAAGTTTATGAATGCCTCATAGACTTGATCTTTGGAAGGTAGAAGAGTTATCCATGTATATCTTGACTTATCATCAATGAATGATACAAAATACTTGTATTGGTCACGAGAGTTGCATGGAGCAGTCCATACATCTGAGTGCACCATGCCAAAGACTTCATCACAAGTTGTAGATGAACTCGGAAAAACTTGTCTACAATGCTTCCCTAGCACACAAGCTTCACATACTACTTCTTCTTGAATAAGATTGGGTAAGGCCTTTTTTAGAATGGCTGAGCTTGGGTGTCCTAACCTCTCATGCCATAATGGGCTATCTCCAATCTTCTTTTTATCAAGAACTTCCATATTTGCTTTCATTCCGCAAGCCGACTCCTCTTGTTTATTGACATTCAAGAGGTAAATCCCATCTTCCACTTTCCCTTTCCCAAGTACATGTTTTGACTTAGGATCTTGAAATTCAACAAAGTCACTCCCAAACAATGCCACACAACCCATATCTTTTGTAGCTTTATGGACTGATAGGAGGTTAGATGAGAAGCTAGGCATGTACAATGCTTTAGTCTCTTTGTTGAAAAGTTCTAGTTCTCCTACACCTTCAATCGGGACTGAGCATCCATTGGCTACTTGTACATTTCCATGATAAGGCTCAAGGTTTTTTAGCATGTCTTGGTCCTTGATCATGTGATGAGAGGCTCCTGAATCCACAATAACTTCACCCTTCCTTATGGCGCCTTTAGAGCTAAGAAAACTTTTACCAGATTCTCTCAATTTAGCTAAGCTCTTGATGAGAATTTCAAACTCGGATCTTTTAACAGTATCCTCAACCTTTTGTACCACTCCCATGAAAGCTTTATGCCCATCTTCACTCTCCTTTATTTGCTTAGGCCTCAAATGCGGATGGAGAATCCAACATTTCTCCTTTGCATGTCCCTTTATCTTGCAATACTCACATTCCAACATCCTCTTGTCTCTAAATGTGAGGTTCCTCTTTGCAAACTGTGCAGCTTCGCTTGGCGCACGAAATAGGTCTCTTGACCCCTCCTCTCTTTGTATCATCCCACATACTACCGCTAGACTTGGCAGCTTCTCAAATCTTAGTATGTGTTTAATGAGGTCCGTGTAAGATGTATTGAGTGCCAAGAGAAGTCCAAACACTTGATCTTGGTCACGCCTTTCATCTAATTCCTTGGAGTTTAGAGTTTGTGGCCTCAAAATCTCCAACTCAGCCCACAAGCTTCTATATTCTCCAAACATTTCCTTGAATGGCTTCTCCTCTTGTTGAAGCTCATTCAACGCCCTCTTCACCTCAAATATTCTTGATATATTTGAGATGTTTCCATATACTCCCTTGAGTATATCCCATAACTCCTTGGCAGTATCCGCATATGAGTATGCCGCCAAGATGTTTGGTTCTAATGAGCTTTGAAGTAAAGAAAGAGTGTATTGTTCTTCTTGCTCTTCCTTAGCTTCCTCCTTCTCATTTCTCACAATAACTTCTGTTCCCTCCTTTGGCTCAACATACCGCCAAAGTCCTTGGCCTCTAAGGATGGTTTTAGTGGTTTTTTCCCAAAGAATATAGTTGTTTCCTTTGAGCATAACTGAGATTGTTACTCTATTAGTCTCCATTTTCTAGTAATAATACACAATCTTAGTCCTTTCACAACTTGAAGATCCTATGATCTCAAGGATATTAATCTCAGAGTGAATAGAACTAAGGAAGTGTATTGTTATAGATTAGAAGATTTGTAGAGTGTTAGAAGAATTAAAAGAGGTTAAGCGCTTGAACACTCAACCTGCTCTGATACCATGTAGAAATTTAAGTTAGGAGATGATAGAAAATGAAGGAGAATGGAGGAGAATGGCGAGATAAGAGAGAAAGAGAGTTTCTGAAATTTCTTGTGTTCTTATTCTCTTATTCACTTTCTCTACATTTACAAGAGGTTTATATGAGTTTATATAGACTTTTTACATAAGAGAAGAAGAAAGGAGAATCATATAACAAGAGAGGCGTGCAAGGAAGGAGAAGCATGGGAGATGAGAAGCCAAACTACTCCAACAGTGTCTCAACAGTCACCAGCGCCCATACTTCACCCATGCTGCGCCCATACCTTTACCCATACCTTCTTGCTTCCTAGTTAGCTTGTTTAGTTGATATCCAACAGCTTCCTTTTCCTTCTAGTTCTTCTTTAACTAGTTTCCTTTTCCCTCCTTTCTTTGAGTTTGAATTCTTTTTGATTATTCTATCACTTGAAAGAGCATCTATCTCAACAGATCCATCTAGCATCATATATAAATCCCTTGGTTCGGAGCGACAAAGCAATGTCACTAGATCATTATCAAACTGACTGCAATCTTTTTCTGTCCGTGAGGATCCCACCAAAGCGCCTTGCACTTCTAATAGGCCATGAACTAGATCCGAATCATTCTTAATGAATCCATAAGAAGTGATCCTATTTTTTCATCGGGTCCGGGTAGAGACCAAAGGTCTTGAGCGACCGATCCGGCAGAACAATGCAAAAGATAAAGAAGTATCGTGAATTTCTTCATACTTGTTGTAAGCTCAAAGTACCATTTGTACAAATAAGAGTCCCCTTCGTTACATGATTTCTTCTTCCTATAGATAGATATAGGATCTATGGGGCAATTGTTGGAATATGTGATCTCAAGAAGAAGAATTCAAACTCAAGAGAAGGATGGAAAAGGAGAGAACTAGTTGTGAATGAACTAGAAGAATAGTTAGTTGATAAGGAACTAGAAGAAAATGAGGCTGTTGGATATCAACTAAACAAGCTAACTAAACCAAGTGAGGAAGCAAAGGAGGCATGGGCACTGCAGGAAGAAGGCATGGGCGCTGCAGGAAGAAGGCATGGGCGCTGCAGCAACAGGAGCCGAACAGTGGGCAACTCGAGTTGCCTAACTGAAGGTGCTAACCCGAGTTAGACACCTCGAGTTACCCAACTCGAGCTCATCTCTCTTCCTCTTTGTAATATCTATATAAACACATGTAAAGCTCATATAGAAAACAAGAATAAGAATACAAGAAAAGTCTTATTACATATATTCTCTCTTTTCTAATCATACTAAACACTCTCTTATACTCTAAACTCTTAAAATCAAGATGGTATCAGAGCAGGTTCTCTATCCAATCGCCTAAACTCTCTTCATAATCTCTCTAAGCTATTTACAAATCTTCTAATCTATAGCAATACATCCTGCCAAGTTCTATTCACTCTGAGATTAATATCCTTAAGATCGGTTGATCTTCAAGTTGTGAAAGAACTGGGATTGTGTATTACTACTAGAGAATGGAGATGAATAAAGTAGCAATCTCTGTTGTCCTAAAGGGGGATAACTATCTTCTTTGGGCAAAAACTACTAAGACCGTTCTAAGAGGCCGAGGACTTTGGAAGTTTATTGAGCTTAAGGAGGAGGCCATACCATACAATGAGAAGGAAGAGCAAGAAGAGCAGTACACTCTTTAACTACTCTTGGCGGCATACTCATATTCGGATACCGCCAAGGAGCTATGGGATATACTCAAGGGAGTATATGGAAACATCTCAAATATATCAAGGATATTTGAGGTGAAGAGGGTGTTGAATGAGCTTCAACAAGAGGAGAAGCCATTCAAGGAAATGTTTAGGGAATATAGAAGCTTTTGGGCCGAGTTGGAGATATTGAGGCCACAAACTATAGACCCCGAGGAATTAGGAGAAAGACGTGACCAAGATCAAGTGTTTGGACTTCTCTTGGCACTCAATGCATCCTACAAGGATCTCATCAAGCACATACTAAGATTTGAGAAGCTGTCAAGTCTAGCAGAAGTATGTGGCATGATACAAAGGGAGGAAGGGTCAAAAGACCTATTTCGTGCGCCAAGTGAGGCTGCACATCTTGCAAGGAAGAATCTCACATTTGACAAGAGGGTTTTGGAATGTGAGCATTGTAAAATGAAGGGGCACACTAAGGAGAAGTGTTGGACTCTTCATCCACACTTGAGGCCTAAGCGGCTAAAGGAGAATGGAAGTGGACCTAGAGCCTTCATGGGAATAGCACAACCTGTTGAAGATATGGTCAGAAGATCCGAGTTTGAGGCTCTCATCAAGAGCTTAGCCAAGCTCACAGAAACCGGTAAGAGTTTCCTCATCTCTAAAAACTCCATAAAAAATAATAGAATCATTGTGGATTCGAGAGCTTCTCATCACATGATCAAGGATCAAGACATGCTAAAGAACCTTCAGCCGTGTCATGGAAATGTACAAATAGCCAATGGAAGCTCAATTCCGATTGAAGGGATAGGGGAGTTAGAGCTTTTCACAAAAGAAACAAAAGCATTATACATGCCTAGTTTCTCATCCAATCTCTTATCCGTTCATAGAGCTACAAAAGATTTGGATTGCGTGGCATTGTTTGGGGCTGACTTTGTTAAGTTTCAGGACCCTAAAACAAGTCATGTGCTCGGAGAAGGGAAGGTGGAGGATGGAGTGTATCTGTTGGAGACAAATAAACAAGAAAACCTAAATGCTCTTGGTATGAAGGCGGATAAGGAAGTTTTTGGCATGAAGGAGATTGAAGATAGCCCATTATGGCATGGAAGGCTAGGACATCCAAGTTCAGCTGTCCTCAAGATGGTCTTACCCAATCTCGTTCAAGAAGAAGTAGTTTGTGAAGCATGTGTACTAGGGAAACATTGTAGACAAGTCTTTACCTCTTCATCTACAACTTGTGATGAAGCTTTTGGCATTGTACACTCGGATGTATGGACCGCCCCATGTAATTCAAGAGATCAATATAAATATTTTGTTTCATTCATTGATGACTACTCAAGACACACATGGATCACACTTCTACATTCCAAAGATCAAGTATATGAAGCATTCACTAACATCATTAAATACATCTCTACCCAATTCAAGACAAAAATCAAGGTCTTAAGAAGTGATAATGGAGGGGAGTATGTGAGCAAACGATTCAAGGAGCTACTCAACAACTTGGATATCATCCATCAAACATCCTGTGCATACACCCCATAACAAAATGGGGTAGCAGAAAGGAAGAATAGGCACCTAATGGAAGTAGCAAGAACTCTCATGATTGCCAAAGGAGTACCTAAGTTTCATTGGGGAGATGCGGTGATGACTTCAAGTTACTTGATTAACCGGCTTCCAACCAAGAATCTAGACAATAAGTCACCATTTGAAGCGCTATACAAGAAGAGACCAAGCTTGAATCATATGAAGACCTTTGGATGTACATGTTTCATGTTTCTACCAGAGGGACAAAGAAGCAAGCTTGAACCTAGAAGCATGAAGTGTGTATTCATTGGATACTCACCAACTCAAAAGGGTTACAAGGTCTACAATCCGGAGACAAGAGAAGTAAAGTTCAATGAAAAATAAAGCTTTTATGGAACTAAGAATCATGATACTTCTGAAGGTATGGTCCCATCATCCACGGATTGGATGCGGTTTGATGAGGCGCCAATAACAAGGGATGAAGTACAAGGAGAGAGTACAGCATCTGAGGACATCATAGAACCAGACCAAGATTCAGCTTAAGAATAAGATAATATTGAGGAAGATGAAACTGAGCCAATCATAACTCTAAGAAGAAGTACAAGACAGAGGCGACAACGTGTTTATTATGGCTACAACAACTCTGCCATGCTCCAAGGAGAGTTTAGTGCGAGTAATCTTCCTTGTGTGATAAGAGAATGCCCTGAGCGTACGGTGAGCTTAGATCTCGATCCTATTGGCGACAGCACTCTCTTATCACAAGGGGGAGATAACACTCAAACTAGCACTATCACATATCACATATCCCATTGAGCATTTTTGCTCGTTGGCATCCTTACCTATGGAGCATAAAGTTTTTCTTGGAAAAATCAGCAAAGAATCCATACCTAACTCATATGAAGAAGCGTGTAAGAGTGGAGTATGGGTAAAAGCCATGTAAGAGGAAATAAAGTCCATGGAAAGGAATCATACTTGGTACTTAACCGATTTACCAAGGGATAAGAAGCCAGTTAGGTGTAGATGGGTGTATACAATCAAATACACAAGTGATGGGAGGTTAGAAAGATACAAGGAAAGGTTGGTAGCAAAAGGGTATACTAAAATCTATGGGGAGGATTATACCGAGACATTTGCTCCGGTTGCTAAGCTCCACTCCATCAGAATCGTAATCTCGGTGGCAGTGAACTTGAAGTGGGATCTATGGCAGATGGATGTCAAGAACGCCTTCTTGCAAGGCGATTTGGAAGAGGAAGTGTATATGGATCCACCCCAAGGATATCATATGGAAGGCAACAAAGTTTGTAGATTGAAGAAAGCAACCTATGGGCTAAAACAATCTCCAAGAGCATGGTAGCAAAGGCTAAGCGCTTGTCTGTTGGAGAAGGAATTCATAAGATCTGAAGCTGATCATACTCTCTTCACAAGGCAAAGTGGAAGAGGAGTAGTGCTGGTCTTGATCTATGTTGATGACCTAATCATCACAGGAAGTGACAAAGATGGAGTAGATCAAATCAAGAAACTCTTGAAGGTTGTTTTTGATATAACGGATCTGGGGGAGCTTAAGTACTTCCTAGGGATTGAGAAGACATGGTTTGAAGATGGGATGTTCATCTCTCAAAGGAAATATGTACTTGACCTTTTGGAAGAAACAGGGAAGCTAGAATCCAAGCCGGCTAAAATCCCAATAGAAGAAGGCTACCAAGATAATCTTGAGGGGGAGCCATTGGAAGATATTAAGTGGTATCAAAGGATGGTGGGCAAACTCATTTACCTTACTATCACAAGGCCGGATATTTGCTTTGCAGTAAACCGTATGAGCCAACATATGCAAAGACCAACCATGCAGCATTGGAACATGATTGAGAGGCTGCTAAGGTATCTAAAAAACAATCCCGGAAATGCATATGGATAAAGGTTAATGGATATACAAAGGTTCGAGGATATTGTGATGCGGATTGGGCTGGCGATAAGAAGGATAGAAAATCCACATCTGGTTTTTCACCTTTTGGGAGGCAATCTAGTGACTTGGAGGAGTAAGAAGCAGAATGTCATAGCCTTATCTAGTGTTGAAGCCGAGTATAGAGCTATGAAGGAGGTGGCAAAAGAGTTAATTTGGATAAAAGCACTCCTAGATGATCTTGGGATACATGAAGCTGAAGCAATGCTATTGTATTGTGATAATCAAGCTGCAATACATATAGCATCCAATCCAGTATTCCATGAAAGAACCAAGCACATAGAAGTTGATTGCCACTTTGTGAGAGGGAAGATTCAAGAAGAAATCATTAAAACCGCCTTTGTAGCCAGCAAGGATAACCTAGAAAATATCTTCACTAAAGCAACCTCAGCCATTACTTTGTGATCACATTCATGGCAAGATTGGCCTTAAGGATCTCCATCGACCAATCTTGAGGGGAAGTGTTGGAATATGTGATATCAAGAAGAAGAATTCAAACTCAAGAGAATGAGGGAAAAGGAGAGAACTAGTTGTGAATGAACTAGAAGAAGAGTTAGTTGATAAGGAACTAGAAGAAAAGGAGGATGTTGGATATCAACTAAACAAGCTAACTAAACCAAGTGAGGAAGCAAAGGAGGCATGGGTACTGCAGGAAGAAGGCATGGGCGCTGCAGCAACAGGAGCCGAACAGTGGGTAACTCGAGGTGCTAACCCGAGTTAGACACCTCGAGATACCCAACTCGAGCTCATCTCTCTTCCTCTTTGTAATCTCTATATAAATACATGTAAAGCTCATATAGAAAACAAGAATAAGAATACAAGAAAAGTCTTATTACATCTATTCTCTCTTTTCTAATCATACTAAACACTCTCTAATACTCTAAACTCTTAAAATCAACAGCAATTACTTATAAGTACATTTTGTGCAACAGCCCTTCCTATCTGATAGAAAATGATCCCATGATCCTGAACCGATCTTACCTGGGATCGCAAATCCCAAGTTTGTCTATGAAGAGCAGATCTAATTGTATTAGTGTCTATAATTGATTTCTTCTGTGTAATACTAATTGATAGGGCCTCGTTGGTAAGTGCTACAAGATCTCGTGCACTGGAACCCATGGTTATGGACTCGAATCCATTAGTATGGAACATTTTCTTTTCCAAGTGAAATCCCCTAGTATAGGAAAGAGTGAAAAAGTGCTTTCGTTGTTGTGGAATAAGAAGCCTTCTTATTTTAATGCATGTATTTAATTTATTCGGGGCTATTAGAGCGGGATCCACTTTTTGGGGAATATGAGTTGAAGCAATAACAAGAATATTTTTAGTGGAACATCTTTCACAATCCCTGGAGAGAGACTTCACCAATAGACCGACGGCTAAGTAATTTGACTCATTCACTTCAAGATCATGAATGTTTGGAATCCATATTATGCAAGGAGACATTGCTTTTGCTAAGTCGAATTGAATGGTGATATAAAATAGGTCTATTTCCGACATCATATCCATAGTTAGCGCATTCATCATAGTTAGAAGTTCCAGCTCCGTATCAAGTTCACGATCAATATCGTTACTAGCATCAATATTGTCACTATCATCAATATCGATATCATCAATAAAAAAACCTTTCGGCTTGTTATCCAGGAACTTGTTCAGAAATACTGTAATGAAAGGAACATAGGAGTTTGTCGCTAGATATTTGACCAAATAGGATCGTCCGGTTCCTATAGAACCTATCACTAAAATACTCCTAGAGGGGGATAGGGCTAAGCGGAGTGAAAAGGGTTTTCCATGAGACAGGAAATGAAAACTATTAGCCCCACATGAAGTTTTTGAATAAGTGATTGTCTGATAATGAGCAAGGAATATCCATCTTTCTGCTAAACAGGATGTATTGAACTCATAATTCATTAGATACTTTTTATGAATGTCAACTAAGTATCGTAAGTAAATTGTTCCCGGTTGTTCAATCATTTGATAACCAGATTCATTCTTTGATAAATGATCACTATGAGTCAGACTCAATAAAATTTGATCAATCCTTTTTCTGCCCTTAAGGTGGAGAACTGAACCAAGAATTCTCTTTCTTTATCATCAATCGAATCACTGTTCACGACCCAGGATTCTATTTTATCATCAATCCAATCACCGCTCATGTTTTTTCTTTTTCTTATCACTGAATAGATCTCTTTACTTGTATGACTTAGATGTCTCGTATTTCTCGAAAAAGTGATTTGATTGATGGGAATTGGTATGATACTTATGATATCGATGAAATTGATTTTCAAATCTTTCTTCTTAGAACGTATTGATTTGACCCCATAAGCGGGATCACCACCCCGTAGGATGTTGCCGCCAGAACCCCATATTTCTTCTAGACAATCTCCTAATTGTTCCAGAGAAACTAGAAAATATTCTTTAACCAGAAAGAATTCAGTTCAGATGTAGGATACCTATACGAGAAGTTTTCGCAACTCAATCATGTATGATGGAATCATCAAAGATTTGATCTTTTCGACCTTTATCTGTAACTCACTATAGGCTCGGGAAACAAAGAGAAAATGTGCACGAACGATATATCCAGCAACAAGAAGAAGGAAAAGGATTGAATAGAGGACCTCACAAACATTTGGCGATCTCAAATCTGTCGATATCAATGATGACTCATTATTTTGATGAGTCATTTCTTTGGACAGAAGAATATTATGTAAAGACTTACTCGAAATTTCACTTATCAGATTCCTTTGTGGAAGACACAATTTTCTGAAGAATTCGCCATGATATATCTAATCCATGCATAATATCATGAAAAATGGATATAAATTTTTGACTGCTACTTAGTATCCGAAATAGGTCTGAAAAAGTATCTAAAAAATCAAATTTAGATATTTGTACCCTGTCGAAGTAAAGAACCATGTCATATATGTTTGAAATAGATTCAATTTTGAGAGAGTTGAAAAAGCTGATGCAAGCTCTTCTCTTCTGAATCGGATAGATTCATATCTGAAAGAGTTTGACAATATGTTCTTTCAAAATTGATTATTTGTCCCTCTATTAGAGGTGTTCCAGAAATGGCTGCAATCGAGTAAATAGCTACGAACTAATGGATCGGATCGAATTGGTAAATGGAAAGATTTGTACAAGTTATACCTTTCGTCACCACTTTGTGGAAAATCGTTAGATATGAATATGTTAGATACATGTGACTTGATTGACGAAGGTGAAATAGTATCTCTCTCTAAAAAAGCATGTTTTTTACCACCGCACGAAAAAAATATTTTGTTGTGAAGGAACAAGATAGTGAGGAATTGTCCATACGTAAAATAAAAATTATTGAGAGGGGCCTTTTCCACATAAAAGGGAATCTTTTGTTACAATAGAAGCAGAAGTGATGTGGATTATTCAAGAATCGAAGTCTACTTGCTTTAGAAAAAGAAGATATCAATGAACTTCTCTGAAATGGTTTCACGGGATTCAGCCAATTGTCTTGATCGTGGGATACGATTGAGAAATAGGAATCCGTGTTATCAAAAGATTTCCTGCAATTCTTTCTAGTATGGAATGAGTTAATCATCCACTTTGGTATCTTATTGAACAAAAATGGTGATATTGTTCCTCCATTGATCAAGAATTTCAATTTTTGAGAAGTATTATGATCATCCAATAAAAAGGGTTTCAATTTTTTCAAATGAACGATTTGAAGACCTATTGATTCTAACAACTGATTGCAGAGTTGATCGTTTGGACCTTTCAATTCATAGATGTGGATCTCAGACCTATGAATGGGGATATTCTCGAAACTCACAAAGAAAAAAGGAAGTGAGTTAGACAAAAAGAGAAGTAACTTCGACAAAAAGAAACGAAGTAACTTGGACAAAAAGAAACAAAGTGACTTAGACAAATCTTTTTTATCAATAACCTCAGACCAATCAATCAAATATTGATTAATACATAATCGATCGAACACTACTTGAAAATGGCTCTTCCGCTCAGAAACGAAATGTTCCAAATGCTCCTGGAAATTCTTGCTCCCATTGGACCATTTGTATCTATATGCACTAGGATCCCGATTTATGGATCTCTCGGTTCGAAAAAGAAAAATAAGAGGATCGGACCATTTCTTCTGACTCTTTTCAAATTCAATAAATGTTGGTTGATCCTATCTTTCATTATAGTTCTATGATTCAGAGTATCATTTCCTATTATATCCCTTTGAATTCCATATTCGAAGTTGTGATGAGGTCTCTTCATTAAAAAGAATCGATTCAATACATTTCTTATGTACCCAGATGAGGTCTCCATTATGTTGTTGCTAGCAAATACCACTCTGTTTGGATCTTCCAAATAATTCCCGCAGGAGATCCGGACCCAATTTTTTCTGATCCTTCGATAAATATATTCATTTTCTTTAGAAAAATAGGAGGTAGAACCAATAAAGATTTCTTTTTCGATTCATCCCTGGAGTTGAAACCCTCCTTCAAGAATTGTCTTTGATCCAATCCGTAGGAATCAATAGAAAAGGCATATCCCTTATGATAAACCAGATCCGGCTTGGTTATTGATAGAGTGAATAGATCTGCCATTTCTTGAAATCTCTCTTCTGACTCAAAATCGTGGCGTAACGTGTATCCCCCCTCTTTCGTTCATGGAATATATGAAATAAACCAAAAATGGATTTTGGTTCAAGAATGAAATCTTATTGGAACTTCCATATCCAGTTCATCCTTCAGAACCATATCACATCCCAGATCTGATGAAATAGGATGAATTGAGACGGTATTTTGTAAATACGTAATTATCTTGAATATATTAACTATTTCTTGATTTTCCGATCGCCTGGAAGGGACAAAAAACATCTTGTTCTCTCTTCAACAATTTATGATCCCTAGTGGACCTCTCAGTAGGATTTAAACCCAGATGAAGTTCTGACCATCTGTCCGAGAAAAAAGAATGAATGGCTCTTGTAGAATTCCCAAGAAATTCTTCGCTTTCTTCCGGAAGCAGATGATTATTCATTCACTTCTCACGTTCCGTGAATAGCCGGGGCATTGAGGAATATCCAGAAAGGTATTTAGGGAATCAGTCTGATTATATATCTCTTCCTTCCATTTAAATAAATGAAGGATCCCAAAGAATCGATCTTTCTTTTAGTTGTTGAATCTCTCTTTGATTGATCAATGTGTGATAGTGATATTCCGAATCCTCATTATTAATGGAATCGAAAGGATCTATGAATTGATCAGAAGATCCGTTCAATTGGCTAGAATCCGTGACTTGAACGAAACTAGATCTTGTAGAATCATATTGAATATTTGACGATACGTTTCATACCTTGCTAAAAAATCTATCCTTGTTTACCAACCACACATTGTCTAACCAAATCCAATTCTCTCTCAATAGTTTCCTCAAAAAAATCTGATTCGTGCGGATTCTTCCCCCAACTAACGAAGAGATCTTGGTGGAATTGCCACATATGAAATTGAGCACAATTTTGCAAAGAAATAGCCCACTTGTTTCTCGAGAAGAGATGGGAAACATGCTCAATATCATTTGATTGAATAGTTGACCCAGCTCGTTGTTGTTTGAAGAAACCCTCCATTTCAATTGGTATTTTTTCACGAAAAGCAAACATGAGATAATAAATCCAGTCTTTCACTAAGATTTCGAATAGCTGTCCCGAATTCAAATTGATTATGTTTCGCTTCTTACTCGGAGAAAGACGATTAAACAATTCCCAATCATGGCCCTTGCGGATCGGATCATCCATATAATATACAAAAAGAAACTCCAGATATTTGATATCTTTCTCTTTAAATGAGATATCAATTTCAGCGACGGTTTCATTTGATATCTTACAGCAAAAATCCCTCTTTTTCCAATCCAGTTCCTCCACCACCGCGAACTCCAGTTAGATTCAGGCATGATACACTTTTTAGTTATTGGGAGAACACAAGTACTCTCTTTCGGATCCCGGAAACACCTCTCAGAGATCTTTTTTCCTTTTGTAAGATACATGAGCGAAACAATCAACCTATTGATATTGGAAGACCCAAAAGATTCTTCCGATGTATCATTTCTGGGTCCAATGGAATTCATAGGTATAGGAAGAAGCCCTTTCAAATAGAGATTTTTGCTTTCGACCAGATTTCGATTGTTAATACGATATAAAAGGGCTGCTACTACAAATAGTACTACACCTTGATCGTGAAATATTGATTGCTTGTTGAACCCTGTGAATTGCGCAAAAGTAGGATACTAAAAATTTGAGGGTCCAAGAGTTTTCTAAAACGTTCTTGGTGGAAAAATATGAATGAAAGATCCCACTGAATTGAATTGGGTCCATCAATATAAGAAATAGTGAGAATTCTTGATCTCTCTCACTATTTCTCTCAATTCGAAAATCCAGGATTTGAATTGATGTCTTTTCATTGATTCCTCCTAAATTGCATTGATTTATCCTAAAGATTTCATTTCAATTGGAATTTGGTTATTCACCATGTATGAGAATCCCCACTAAGAATCCATGGCTGAATGGTTAAAGCGCCCAACTCATAATTGGGGAATTCATAGGTTCAATTCCTACTGGATGCACGCCAATGGGACCCTCCAATAAGTCTATTGGAATTGGCTCTGTATCAATTGAATCTTCTCATTATCTATACAAAACGAATTGGTGTGGTATATTCATATCATAACATATGAACAGTAAGAACTAGCATTCTCATTGAGACTAGAACTCATAGGGAAGAAAATCGTTTATGGATGAAATCAAATATGCAGTATTTACAGACAAAAGTATTCGGTTATTGGGGAAAATCAATATACTTTTAATGTCGAATCAGGATCAACTAGGACAGAAATAAAGCATTGGGTCAAATTCTTCTTTGGTGTCAAGGTAATAGCTATGAATAGTCATCGACTCCCCGGAAAGGTTAAAAGAATGGGACCTATTCTAGGACATACAATGCATTACAGACGTATGATCATTACGCTTCAACCGGGTTATTCTATTCCACCTCTTAGAAAGAAAAGAACTTAAATCAAAATACTTAATAGCATGGCGATACATTTATACAAAACTTCTACCCTGAGCACACGCAATGGAGCCGTAGACAGTCAAGTGAAATCCAATCCACGAAATAATTTGATCTATGGGCAGCATCATTGTGGTAAAGGTCGTAATGCCAGAGGAATCATTACCGCAAGGCATGGAAGGGGAGGTCATAAGCGTCTGTACCGTAAAATAGATTTTCGACGAAATGCAAAAGACATATATGGTAGAATCGTAACCATAGAATACGACCCTAATCGAAATGCATACATTTGTCTCATACACTATGGGGATGGTGAGAAGAGATATATTTTACATCCCAGAGGGACTATAATTGGAGATACCATTGTTTCTGGTACAGAAGTGAAGAAATATAGATTAGAAGTTTGAGGAATGATTGAAGGATAAGAGAGAATGGCGAGAATAAAGAGAGTTTGAGAGTTTTAGAAGTTTAAGAGAATTGGTGTAATATGAGAGAAGAGTTGCTGAATTTTTGTATATCTCATTCACACTTTTTTACATCACATTACATGTATATTTATAGACTTTACATAGAGGAAGAAGGGGAGGCGCAGAAGAGAAAAAATCACGTGAAGGAGGAAGAGAAGAAGAGAGGAAATTGCGTGAAGAAGGAAGGAGGGAGCAGCCACCTACTCCAATAGTGGAAAGCTCCATGCCCTGAATCTGGCGCCCCATACTTGTGCCCATGCCTCTCTTTGCTTCCTCACTTAGTTTAGTTAGATTACCTAGTTGAGATTCAACAGCTTCCTTTTCTTTTAGTTCCATCTCAACTTGTTCTTCTTCTAGTTTCTTCAACTAGTTTTCTCTTTTCTCTCCTTCTCTCAAGTTTGAATTCTTCTCCTTGAGATCACATATTTCAACACTCCCCCTCAAGATTGGTTGATGGAGATTCTTAAGACCAATCTTGCCATGGATGTGATCACAAGTAATAGCTGAGGTTGCTTTAGTGAAAATATCCGCTAGTTGATCCTTGCTGACTACAAAAGCGGTTTTGATGATTCCATCTTGAATCTTTCCTCTCACAAAGTGACAATCAACCTCTATGTGCTTGGTTCTTTCATGGAATACCGGATTTGATGCTATATGTATTGCAGCTTGATTATCACAATACAATAGCATTCCTTCATCTTCATGTACTCCAAGATCATTTAGAAGTGCTTTTATCCATATCAGCTCCTTTGTCAACTCTTTCATAGCTCTATACTCAGCTTCAGCACTAGATAAGGCTATGACTTTCTGTTTTTTGCTCCTCCAAGTCAGTAGATTCCCTCCTACAAATGTACAAAAGCCTGATGTAGACTTTCTATCATTCTTATCTCCAGCCCAATCTGCATCACAATAACCTTGGACCTTTGTGTTTCCATTGGCATGCATCCAAATACCCTTCCCAGGACTATTTTTCAAATACCTTAGCAGCCTCTCAATCATCTTCCAATGCTGCATAGTTGGCTTTTGCATGTATTGGCTCACACGGTTTACTGCAAAGCATATGTCCGGCCTTGTGATAGTGAGGTAAATGAGCTTGCCCACCATCCTTTGATACCTCTTAATATCCTCCAATGGCTCCCCCTCAGGATTATCTTGGTAGCCTTCTTCTATTGGAGTTTTAGCCGGCTTGGATCCTAACTTCCCGGTCTCTTCCAAGAGATCCAACACATATTTCCTTTGAGAGATAAACATTCCATCTCCAAATCGTGTCATCTCAATCCCTAGGAAATACTTGAGCTCCCCTAGGTCCTTTATATCAAAGTCCGCCTTTAAGAGTTTCTTGATTTGATCTACTCCTTCTTTGTTGCTTCTTGTGATGATTAGATCATCAACATAGATCAAAACCACCACTACTCCTTCTTTACTTTGCCTTGTGAATAGAGTATGATCAGCTTCAGATCTTGTGAACTCTTTCTTCAAGAGGCAAGCGCTTAGTCTTTGGTACCATGCTCTTGGAGATTGCTTCAGCCCATAGATTGCTTTCTTCAATCTACAAACTTTATTGCCTTTCTCATGATACCCTTGGGGTGGATCCATATACACCTCTTCTTCCAATTCTCCTTGTAAGAAGGCGTTCTTGACATCCATTTGCCACAAATCCCATTTCAAGTTTACAGCCACCGAGATTAGGACTCTTATTGAATGGAGCTTAGCAACCGGAGCAAATGTCTCTGTATAGTCTTCCCCATAGACTTGAGTATACCCTTTTGCTACCAGTCTTGCCTTGTATCTTTCTATCCTTCCATCACTTGTATACTTGATTGTGTAGACCCATCTACACCCAACTGTTTTCTTATCCCTTGGCAATTCTGTTAAGTACCAAGTATTATTCCTTTCCATGGACTTCATTTCCTCTTCCATGGCTTTCACCCATACTCCACTCTCACATGCTTCTTCATATGAGCTAGGAATGTATTCCTTGCTGATTTTTGTGAGAAAAACTTCATGCTCCATAGGTAATGTCGCCAAGGAACAGAAATGCTCAATGGGATATGTGATAATACTAGTTTGAGTGTGATCTCCTCCTTGTGATATGGGAGTGCTGTCGCCAATAGGAACGAGATCTAAGCTCGCCGTACGCTCAGGACACTCTCTTATCACACAAGGAAGATTACTCGTACTAGACTCTCCTTGAAGCATAGCAGAATTGTTGTACCCATAGAAAACACGTTGTCTCCTCTGTCTTGTACTTCTTCTTAGAGATATACTTGATTCTGGTTCTTCTTCCGCATCCTCTTCTGCTTCAGACAACCTCTGGTTTGATTCCTCCAGTATATCAACCGTAGTTCCCTGCTCTATGATATTCTCAGATGATTCATTCTCTCCTTGTACCTCATTTATTGGAGCATCATTAACCCGCCTCCAATCTATAGATACTGGAGTCACATCCTCCGGAGCTTCATGGTTCTTGTTTCCATAAAATCCTTCTCCTTCATTGAATCTCACTTCTCTAGATACATAGACTCTCCTTGTCTCTGGATTGTAGACCTTGTATCCTTTTTGTGTTGGTGAGTAGCCAATGAACACACACTTCATACTTCGAGGTTCAAGTTTGCTTCTTTGTCCCTCCGGTAGAAACATATAACAAGTACACCCAAAGGTCTTCATATGATTCACACTTGGCTTACTTTTATATAGCACTTCAAATGGTGATTTTTTATCCAGATTTTTGGTTGGGAGCCGGTTGATCAAGTAGCTTGAAGTCATTACTGCATCTCCCCAATGAAATGTAGGTACTCCTTTGGCAATCATGAGGGTTCTTGCTACTTCCATGAGATGTCTGTTCTTTCTCTCTGCTACCCCATTTTGTTGTGGAGTGTAAGCACACGATGTTTGGCGTATGATACCAAGGTTATTGAGTAACTCCTTGAATCGTTTGCTCACATACTCCCCTCCATTATCACTTCTTAGGATTTTGATTTTGGTCTTGAATTGGGTAGAGATATATTTGGTGAAGTTAGTAAACGCTTCATATACTTGATCCTTTGAATGTAAGAGTGTGATCCATGTGTGTCTTGAGTAGTCATCAATGAATGAAACAAAATATTTATATTGATCTCTTGAGTTACAAGAGGCGGTCCATACATCCGAGTGTACAATACCAAAAGCTTCATCACAAGTTGTAGATGAAGAGGGAAAGACCTGTCTACAATGTTTCCCTAGTACACATGCTTCACAACCTTCTTCTCCTTGAACGAGATTGGGTAAGACCATTTTGAGAATAGCTGAACTTGGATGTCCTAGCCTTCCATGCCATAATGGGCTCTCTCCAATCTCCTTCTTGTCAAAAACTTCCTTATCCGCCTTTACTCCAAGAGCTTCTAGCTTTTCTTGTTTATTTGTTTCCAACAGATACACTCCATCCTCCACCTTTCCTTCTCCGAGTACATGATTTGTTTTAGGGTCCTGAAACTTCACAAAGTCAGTCCCAAACATTGCCACAATCCAAATCTTTTGTGGCTCTATGAACTGATAAAAGGTTGGATGAGAAACTAGGCATATATAATGCTTTAGTTTCTTTTGTGAAAAGCTCTAACTCTCCTATCCCTTCAATCGGAACTGAGCTTCCATTGGCTATTTGTACATTTCCATGATAAGGTTCAAGATTTTTCAGCAAGTCTTGATCATTAATCATGTGATGAGTGTTGATTTTAGAGGTTTAGAAAGAGATAAGGATGGAGATGAGAGAATTGGCGTAATAAGGAAGAGAAAGATTGCTGAATATTTCTTCTTATTCACACACACTTCTTTACAAGAGATTACATGTATTTATAGACTTTTTACATTGAAATGAAGAAGAATCAAGGAAGAGGAGAGGAGGGGCGTGAAGAAGGGAAGAGAGATGGGTGAGCTGCTCCAATAGTCTTGTTGCACCATGCCCTGCTCTGACGCGCACCATGCCCTGCTCTGATGTGCCCATGCTTGTGCCCATACCTCTCTTTGCTTCCTCACTTAGTTTAGTTAGATTGTCTAGTTGAGATCCAACAGCTTCCTTTTCTTCTAGTTCCTTCTCAACTAGTTCTCCTTCTAGTTTCTTCACAACTAGTTCTCTTTTTCCTTCCCTCCTTCTCTTAAGTTTGAATTATTCTTCTTCTTGAGATCACATATTTCAACACTCCCCCTCAAGATTGGTCGGTGAAGATCCTTTAGACCGATCTTGCCATGTATGTGATCCCCAATGATAGAGGATGTTGCCTTGGTGAAGATATCCGCTAGCTGTTCCCCACTTGCTACAAATACGGGTTTGATGATTCCTTCTTGAATCTTTCCCCTCACAAAGTGACAATCCACTTCTATATGCTTGGTCCTTTCATGGAATACCGGATTGGATGCTATATGTATTGCAGCTTGATTATCACAATACAACAGCATCTCCTCAGCCTCATGTATTCCAAGATCTTCTAGGAATGCCTTCACCCATATCAATTCTTTTGTCACCTCCTTCATAGCCCTATACTCGGCTTCAGCACTTGATAAGGCTATAACTTTCTGCTTCTTACTTCTCCAAGTGACTAGAGTACCTCCCACAAAGGTACAAAAACCGGATGTGGACTTTCTATCTTGCTTATCTCCAGCCCAATCCGCATCACAATATCCTTGAACCTTTGTGTTTCCATTAGCCTTCATCCATATGCCTTTTCCAGGGCTGTTTTTTAAGTACCTTAGCAGCCTCTCAATCATGTTCCAATGCTGCATAGTTGGTTTTTGCATATGTTGACTCACACGGTTCACTGCAAAGCAAATGTCCGGCCTTGTGATAGTGAGGTAGATGAGCTTGCCCACCATCCTTTGATACCTCTTAATATCTTCCAATGGCTCCCCCTCAGGATTATCTTGGTAGCCTTCTTCTATTGGAGTTTTAGCCGGCTTGGATCCTAACTTGCCAGTTTCTTCCAAGAGATCCAGCACATATTTCCTTTGAGAGATGAACATCCCATCTTCAAACCGTGTCATCTCAATCCCTAGGAAGTATTTAAGCTCTCCCAGATCCTTTATATCAAAAGCGATCTTCAAGAGTTTCTTGATTTGATCTACTCCATCTTTATCACTTCCTGTGATGATTAGATCATCAACATAGATCAAGACCACCACTACTCCTCCTTCACTTTGCCTTGTGAAGAGGGTATGATCAGCTTCAGATCTTATGAACTCCTTATCCAATAGACAAGCGCTTAGCCTTTGGTACCATGCTCTTGGAGATTGCTTTAGCCCATAGATTGCTTTCTTCAATCTGCAAACCTTGTTGCCTTCCTTATGATATCCTTGGGGTGGATCCATATATACCTCTTCTTCCAAATCTCCTTGCAAGAAGGCGTTCTTGACATCCATCTGCCATAGATCCCACTTCAAGTTCACTGCCACTGAGATTAGGATTCTTATGGAGTGGAGCTTAGCAACCTGAGCAAATGTCTCGGTATAATCCTCCCCATAGATTTGAGTGTATCCTTTTGCCACCAGCCTTGCTTTGTACCTCTCTATTTTCCCATCACTTGTATACTTGATTGTGTAAACCCATCTACACCCAACTGATTTCTTATCCTTTGGTAATTCGGTCAAGTACCAAGTGTGGTTCTTTTCCATGGACTTCATTTCCTCTTCCATGGCTTTTACCCATACTCCATTCTCACACGCTTCTTCATATGAGTTAGGTATGGATTCCTTGCTGATTCTTCCAAGAAAAGCTTCATGCTCCATAGGTAAGGATGCCAACGAGCAAAAATGCTCAATGGGATATGTGATAGTGCTAGTTTGAGTGTTATCTCCCCCTTGTGATAAGAGAATGCTGTCGCCAATAGGATCGAGATCTAAGCTCGCCGTACGCACAGGACATTCTCTTATCACACAAGGAAGATTACTCGCACTAGACTCCCCTTGGAGCATGGCAGAGTTGTTGTAGCCATAGTAAACACGTTGTCGCCTTTGTCTTGTACTTCTTCTTAGGGGTACGGTTGGCTCAAGTTCTCCCTCACCATCATTCGCTTCTTCTTCAACAGAATTCTGATCTTGCTCCGCATGTGCCTCATCTTCTACTCTGGTTTCAGATGATTCGCTCTCTCCTTGTACTTCATTTATTAGAGCGTCATTAACCCGCATCCAATCCATAGGTAATGAAGTCACATCCTCCGGAGCTTCATGGTTCTTGTTTCCATAAAATCCTTCTTCTTCATTGAATCTCACCTCTCTAGATACATAGACCCTCCTTGTCTCCGGATTGTAGACCTTGTATCCTTTTTGTGTTGGTGAGTAGCCAATGAACACACACTTCATACTTCGAGGTTCAAGCTTGCTTCTTTGTCCCTCCGGTAGAAACATATAACAAGAACATCCAAAGGTCTTCATATGGTTCACGCTTGGCTTGCTTTTGTGTAGCACTTCAAATGGTGATTTATTATCCATATTTTTCGTTGGAAGCCGGTTGATCAAGTAACTTGAAGTCATTACTGCATCTCCCCAATGAAAATTAGGTACTCCTTTGGCAATCATGAGGGTTCTTGCAACTTCCATGAGATGCCTATTCTTTCTTTCTGCTACCCCATTTTGTTGTGGAGTGTATGCACACGATGTTTGGTGTATGATACCAAGATTATTGAGTAACTCCTTGAATCGTTTGCTCACATACTCCCCTCCATTATCACTTCTTAAGATCTTGATTTTGGTCTTGAATTGGGTAGAGATATATTTGGTGAAGATAGTAAACGCTTCATATACTTGATCCTTTGAATGTAAGAGTGTGATCCATGTGTATCTTGAGTAGTCATCAATGAATGAAACAAAATATTTATATTGATCTCTTGAGTTACATGGGGTGGTCAATACATCCGAGTGTACAATGCCAAAAGCTTCATCACAAGTTGTAGATGAAGAGGGGAAAAACTGTCTACAATGTTTCCCTAGTACACATGCTTCACAAACTTCTTCTTCTTGAACGAGATTGGGTAAGACCATCTTGAGGATAGCTGAACTTGGATGTCCTAGCCTTCCATGCCATAATGAGCTATCTCCAATCTCCTTCTTGTTAAAAACTTCCTTATCCGCCTTCACTCCAAGAGCTTTTAGCTTTTCTTGTTTATTTGTTTCCAACAGATACACTCCATCCTCCACCTTCCCTTCTCCGAGTACATGATTTGTTTTAGGGTCCTGAAACTTCACAAAGTCAGTCCCAAACATTGCCACACAATCCAAATCTTTTGTTGCTTTATGAACTGATAAAAGGTTGGATGAGAAGCTAGGCATGTATAATGCTTTAGTTTCTTTTGTGAAAAGCTCTAACTCTCCTATCCCTTCAATCGGAACTGAGCTTCCATTAGCTATTTGTACATTTCCATGATAAGGCTCAAGATTTTTCAGCATGTCTTGATCCTTAATCATGTGATGAGAAGCCCCCGAATCCACAATGATCATATTCTTCTTAATGGAGCTTTTAGAGCTAAATAGGCTCTTACCGGATTCTGTGAGCTTGGATAGACTCTTGATGAGAGCCTCAAACTCGGATCTTCTGACCATCTCTTCAACAGGTTGCGTGACTCCCATGAAGGCTCTAGGTCCACCTCCATTCTCCTTTAGCCGCTTAGGCCTTAAGTGTGGGTAAAGAGTCCAACACTTCTCCTTAGTGTGCCCCTTCATCTTACAATGCTCACATTCCAAAACCCTCTTGTCGAATGTGAGATTCCTCTTTGCAAGATGTGCGGCCTCACTTGGTGCACGGAATAGGTCTCTTGACCCTTCCTCCCTTTGTATCATGCCACATACTTCAGCTAGACTTGGCAGCTTCTCAAATCTGAGTATGTGCCTGATAAGATCTTTGTAGGATGCATTGAGTGCCAAGAGAAGTCCAAACACTTGGTCTTGGTCACGTCTTTCTCCTAACTCCTTGGGGTCGATTGTGTGTGGCCTCAAAATCTCTAACTCGGCCCACAAGCTTCTATACTCGCCAAACATTTCCTTGAATGGCTTCTCCTCTTGTTGAAGCTCATTCAGCGCCCTCTTCACCTCAAATATTCTTGATATATTTGAGACATTTCCATATACTCCCTTGAGTATATCCCATAGTTCTTTGGCGGAATCGGCATATGAGTAGGCCGCCAAGATGGATGACTCTAGTGAGCTTTGAAGAAGAGAGAGCGTGTATTGTTCCTCTTGTTCTTCCTTAGCTTCTTCTTTTTCATTTCTCACTACAGCTTCCGCTACTTCTTTTGGCTCAACATATCGCCAAAGTCCTCTTCCTCTAAGGATGGTCTTAGTGGTTTTTGCCCAAAGGAGATAGTTGTTTCCTTTGAGCATGACTGAGATTGCTACTCTATTTGTCTCCATTTTCTAGTGACAATACACAATTCTAGTTCTTTCACAACTTGAAGATCCTATGATCCCAAGGATATTAATCTCAGAGTGAATAGAACTAGGAGGATGTATTGTTATAGATTAGAAGATTTGTAGAGTGCTAGAAGAGTTATAAGGTGAGATTTAAGCGGTTGAAGGATAAACCCGCTCTGATACCATGTTGATTTTAGAGGTTTAGAAAGAGATAAGGATGGAGATGAGAGAATTGGCGTAATAAGGAAGAGAAAGATTGCTGAATATTTCTTCTTATTCACACACACTTCTTTACAAGAGATTACATGTATTTATAGACTTTTTACATTGAAATGAAGAAGAATCAAGGAAGAGGAGAGGAGGGGCGTGAAGAAGGGAAGAGAGATGGGTGAGCTGCTCCAATAGTCTTGTTGCACCATGCCCTGCTCTGACGCGCACCATGCCTTGCTCTGATGCGCCCATGCTTGTGCCCATACCTCTCTTTGCTTCCTCACTTAGTTTAGTTAGATTGTCTAGTTGAGATCCAACAGCTTCCTTTTCTTCTAGTTCCTTCTCAACTAGTTCTCCTTCTAGTTTCTTAACAACTAGTTCTCTTTTTCCTTCCCTCCTTCTCTTAAGTTTGAATTATTCTTCTTCTTGAGATCACATATTTCAACAATGAGAAGCCCCCGAATCCACAATGATCCTATTCTTCTTAATGGCATTTTTAGAGCTAAATAGGCTCTTACCGGATTCTGTGAGCTTGGCTAGGCTCTTGATGAGAGCCTCAAACTCGGATCTTCTGACCATCTCTTCAACAGGTTGTGTGACTCCCATGAAGGCTCTAGGGCCACTTCCATTCTCCTTTAGCCGCTTAGGCCTTAAGTGTGGATGAAGAGTCCAACACTTCTCCTTAGTGTGCCCCTTCATCTTGCAATGATCACATTCCAGCACCTTCTTGTCGAATGTGTGATTCCTCCTTGCAAGATGTGCGGCCTCACTTGGTGAACGGAATAGGTCCCTTGACCCCTCCTCCCTTTGTATCATGCCACATACTTCCGCTAGACTTGGCAGCTTCTCAAATCTAAGTATGTGTTTGATCAGGTCTTTGTAGGATGTGTTTAGTGCCAAGAGAAGTCCAAACACTTGATCTTGATCACACCTTTCACCTAACTCCTTGGGATCTATAGTGTGTGGCCTTAAGATCTCCAATTCGGCCCACAAGCTTCTATACTCCCCAAACATTTCCTTGAATGGCTTCTCCTCTTGTTGAAGCTCATTTAGCGCCCTCTTCACCTCAAATATCCTTGATATGTTTGAGACATTTCCATATACTCCTTTGAGTATATCCCACAGCTCCTTGGCGGTATCCGCATATGAGTATGCGGCCAAGATAGATGGTTCTAGTGAGCTTTGAAGAAGAGAAAGAGTATATTGTTCTTCTTGCTCTTCCTTAGCATCTTCCTTTTCATTTCTCACTACGGCTTCCACTTCTTCCTTTGGCTCAATATACCGCCAAAGTCCTCGGCCTCTAAGAATGGTTTTAGTGGTTTTTGCCCAGAGAAGATAGTTGTTCCCTTTGAGTATAACTGAGATTGTTACTCTATTAGTCTCCATTTTCTATTAATAATACACAATCTTAGTTCTTTCACAACTTGAAGATCCTATGATCTCAAGGATATTAATCTCAGAGTGAATAGAACTTAAGAAGATGTATTGTTATAGATTAGAAGAGTTGTAGAGTGCTAGATAGATTAGTTAAGCGTGAAGAATGCTCAACCTTGCTCTGATACCATGAAGAAATATAGATTAGAAGTTTGAGGAATGATTGAAGGATAAGAGAGAATGGCGAGAATAAAGAGAGTTTGAGAGTTTTAGAAGTTTAAGAGAATTGGTGTAATATGAGAGAAGAGTTGCTGAATTTTTGTATATCTCATTCACACTTTTTTACATCACATTACATGTATATTTATAGACTTTACATAGAGGAAGAAGGGGAGGCGCAGAAGAGAAAAAATCACGTGAAGGAGGAAGAGAAGAAGAGAGGAGATTGCGTGAAGAAGGAAGGAGGGAGCAGCCACCTACTCCAATAGTGGAAAGCTCCATGCCCTGATTCTGGCGCCCCATACTTGTGCCCATGCCTCTCTTTGCTTCCTCACTTAGTTTAGTTAGATTACCTAGTTGAGATTCAACAGCTTCTTTTTCTTTTAGTTCCATCTCAACTTGTTCTTCTTCTAGTTTCTTCAACTAGTTTTCTCTTTTCTCTCCTTCTCTCAAGTTTGAATTCTTCTCCTTGAGATCACATATTTCAACAAGAAGTTCCTATAAAATGGGAAATGCCCTACCTTTGAGTGCGGTTTGAACTATTTGATTTACGTAATTGGAAGTAACCAATTAGGTTTACGACGAAACCTAGAAATCGATCACTGATTACCTCTACAGGATAGACCTCAACAGAAAACTGAAGAGTAACGGCAGCAAGTGATTGAGTTCAGTAGTTCCTCATATAAAATTATTGACTCTAGAGATATAGTAATATGGAGAAGACAAAATTGTTTCAAGCACCGACAGAACCATAAGCGCCCCTTGTTTCAAAGAGAGGAGGATGGGTTATTCACATTTCATTTGATGGTCAGAGGCAAATTGAAAGCTAGGCAGTGGTAATTCTAAAGATTCCCCCGGGGAAAAATAAAGATGTCTCCTACGTTACCCATAATATGTGGAAGTATTGATGTAATTTCATAGAGTCATTCGGTCTGAATGCTACATGAAGACCATAAGCCAGATGACAGAACGGGAAGACCTAGGATATAGAAGATCATAACATAAGTTATTCAGCAGATTTTGATTCCTATATATCCACTCATGTGCTACTTCTACCATATATAGAAGAATTCTACGATATATATAAATATATAAGATCCATCCGTATAGATATTATCATCTACATCCAGAAAGCCGTATGCTTTGGAAGAAGCTTGTACAGTTTGGGAAGGGGTTTTGATTGATCAAAAAGAAGAATCTACTTCAACCGATATGCCCTTAGGCACGGCCATACATAATATAGAAATCACACTTGGAAAGGATGGACAATTAGCTAGAGCAGCGGGTGCTGTAGGGAAACTGATTGCAAAAGAGGGAAATCGGCAACATTAAAATTACCTTCTGGAGAGGTCCGTTTGATATCCAAAAACTGCTCAGCAACAGTCGGACAAGTCGGCAATGTTGGGGTAAACCAGAAAAGTTTGGGTAGAGCCGGATCGAAATGTTGGCTAAGTAAACGTCCTGTAGTAAGAGGAGTAGTTATGAACCCTGTCGACCATCCCCATGGAGGTGGTGAAGGGAGGGCTCCAATTGGTAGAAAAAAAACCGTAACCCCCTGGGGTTATCCTGCACTTGGAAGAAGAACTAGAAAAAGGAAAAAATATAGTGAGACTTTGATCCTTGATCGCCCTAGTAAATAGTAAATAGGAAAGAAAATCGAATTTCTTTCTTCGTCTTAAAAAATAGGAGTTAATTAACTGTGACACGTTCATTAAAAAAAAATCCTTTTGTAGCAAAGCATTTATTAAGAAAAATAGAGAAGCTTAATACAAAGGCGGAAAAAGAAATCATAATAACTTGGTCCCGGGCATCACGGGCAAACGATGGGAATTGAACCCGCGATGGTGAATTCACAATCCACTTGGCTACATCCACCCCTACTTTACTATTCTTTTTTGTATTGTCTAAAAGAAAAACACAGATTTCAATAAAAATAAAAACAGGTAGAAAATTCCACCTTACTTTTTATAAAATTAAAAAATTAAGGTAGTACTTTTATATTACTAAAAATAATATATGATACGCAAAAAAATTTGCTCATTTTTATTTTTAAAGAAAAAGTGAGCAATATAAGCCTTTTTAAAATGATAAAGAAGGCTTATATTGCTCGTTTTTTACTATTTCTAAACTAGGTCTAGACTAACACTAAAGAATTATCCATTTGTAGATGGAGCCTCAACAGCAGCTAGGTCTAGAGGGAAGTTGTGAGCATTACATTCATGCATAACTTCCATACCAAGGTTAGCACGGTTAATAATAACAGCCCAAGTATTAATAACACGTCCTTGACTATCAACTACTGATTGGTTGAAATTGAAACCATTTAGGTTGAAAGCCATAGTACTAATACCTAAAGCAGTAAACCAAA